>VXBC01002323.1:110543-128235 GCA_013399945.1 Ploceus nigricollis | reverse complement strand
TTTTTTTTTTTTTGAATATCAACTGTATTAAGAATTTTTCTTATTTCCTGTCTGGTCAGCTAAAAAAAATGCAGCATTTTCCCCTGAGTATTCAGATTCCTTCTGACTTTATGGTTATGAACATGTCTGCTTTATGTGGCTTTTACTGGTTGCATCCTGCCTTCACATGTTTATTTCTTATGCTTAATACAGTGTTTTCTGATCTGTAGTTAACCACTGTCAAAACAGATCAAGAATTTCTTCCTATCTTCAGGGTAATTAATAGGGAAACTGCTTTCTTATTTTATTTTGGAAATGTTTGTAAAAATTAATGAAGCATGTTTTGCTAAATTGAAGCTGTTGAACTTTTACAACTGAAATATATGTTGCCTTAGTGAGAAAAACTTAAGCATGGATGAAAAAGTAATGCATAGGTAGTCCCTACCAAAGTAGTCACAAAAATGGCATGTATTTGTAGTGTTTATTTTTCAATTGTATAACTTGCAATTCTTAAGAAAAAATACACTTATTTTATTAGTGTTTCAATCTTCTATTTAAAGTGCATTAAACTTCCATCTTCAATATCCCCAGTTTCTGTAATCTAACTGTCCTACAGGATATTATCAACACACTGATTTAGGAAAACTAATTAAGAAATGTAATATCAATCTTTCATGGCAGCCAACATGGCTTAATTGAGAGCAAATCAAGCCTGACCAATTTGATGGCATTCTGAAACGGGATTACAGTAGTGGTGGATGATCATCTACCTTGACTTGTGCAGAGCATTTGGTACTGTCCTGTACAGGAGAGGTATGGATCTGACAGATGGACCACTCTGTGGGTGTGTTTACTGGATGGCATTGTGGTCTGATGCCTCAGGTTTTAGCTTTTATATTTTTCAGATTCTGTGCTGCTTTAGTGTGTGCATCTGGGCTTCGTATAAAGGGATGGTAAGCTCTCTTCACAGAGTAGGGAGACAAAACAATTCCTTCTTTAGCTGGGAACCAAGGACAACAAATCCAGATCTTAGGCCCAAGAGTATAAACAATGCGGACTAAAGAGAGAAAAACAAGGAGGATGGGACTTCATGGGCTAAAACTGTAATTGGACAATTAACTCCAATATGCAAATGGACCAAAAGTTATAAAAGTCTGAGACCTTGTGACCAGGCGTCCATTTTGTGACCATTTTGGGTTCACCTGGGGTGTAGCCCTAGCTGAGCTCTTGTGTTGCCCAAGGTAGATCTGTTGAGGTCTTTTAATAAATACCTACTTTATTCTTTAGCTCTGTCTAGTGTCTGTTCTAGATCAGCCTTCAGAAGGCATCAGTCACTGACTCGATATCTGGGTGGAGACCAGTTGCAAGTGGTGCTGCTCAGAGGTCAGAGCTGGAATCAGCATTGACACCCTTGTTGGTGACATGGGCAGGGGGATCAAGGGCATCGTCAGAAAGTTCAGGCAACATTGAGCTGTGAGGCGAGGTCACACACTGGAGGGAAGGGATGCCAACCAGGGGGACCTGGACAGGCTGGAGAGGCGGGACTGTGTAAATGTCTCAAAGTCCAACGAGGCCAAGTGCCAGGTCCTGCACCTGAGTCAGGGTAATCCCAAGCACACGTGCAGTCTGGGCAGTGAATTAATTGATTGAGACCAGCCTTGAGTATGAAGACTTGGGGGTATTTCATGTTACCCAACCTCTCCTATGGAGACAGGCTGAGAGAGATGGGATATCCACAACTTCTCTGGACAATTAGTTCCAGTGTCTCACAGTTCTCACAGTAAAAAGTATCTTCCTAATACCTAAACTAAATCTATGCTCTTTTAGTTCAAAGCCTTTCTCTCTCATCCTATCAGAGCATGCCCTTGTACAAAGGTCCTCTCTCACCTTCCTGTAGGTCCCCATTAGGTACCAGAAGGATAGAATAATATCTCCTTGGAGTTTTCTTCAGATGAACAACTCCATCTCTCTTAGATTATCCTCACAGGATGTGCTCCAGCCCTCTCATCATCTTCACTTTGGAATTGTTCAAGGCCAGGTTAAGGAAGATGGCCAAGTCAAAGGTGTCCCTCTCATGGCAGGAGTATTCAAACTAGATTTGTCCCTTTCAAACCAAACCAATCTATGATTCCATGATTTTCTATAGAAACTATTGCTAAAAGTCCTTACTTAGATTGTGGTACTCCAACAGAAAATTTAGGTCAAATTTACACACAGGCACAAAAAAGAACACAAAGAGATAATGAATAATTTCCATCTGAAACTATAGGAAGAGTTAATCTTTGATTTATGCATCATAAGCCTTTGTTGCCCAGCTTTTTGTTCCTATTGTCATTGTGATATCTTTTTGACAATATTTGCCCTCTGAATCCGTCATATTGTTCTGATGTATAAGGCTTAACTGTCAATGTTTTCTCTCTCTTATTTCCTCTTTTCTTTGTTTCTTTCAAAGGGATTAGTCATCTAGTTTGACTATAGCCTCATTCTAATGAATGAAATAGACTGGAAAGAAAAGATAATATTCAAATTACCATATGACTAAAACATGGTGATGCTGAAGGACTCTACACTTAACTTTTAGACTCCTAAATCCAAGAATTGTGTTAGACAGTGGAGTCCCCAGTAAAAAATGAAAGAAGATGTAAATATCTCAGCATGAAATTTTCAGTGTTGTGGATTTTAACAGGGTGCAGACAGGTTTAAGAACATGTCTTAAATTTCAGTTCTCTCTTGGACTGAAGATCCTATGTCTGGATTGAGCTAGGCGCATCTGTAAGGCTGGAATTCCAAAACTCAAATCAGATCCAGGCTTTGTCTAAGAGTATGAAGGTGGGAATAAATAACTGTAACAAGTAACTGAGGAGAACTTGCATGCCAAAAAACTTACAGCTCAGCCTTTTAGACTTCTTTACCAGAAGGAGTTTTAGTTATGACTCTTTCCTAATTTAATGCTATAGTTCAGATAGAAAACTCTTATTCCATCTTGCATATTTTGTTTCCTTTTACCACACTGGGAATGCTATTTGATGTGATGACAATGGTGCCGCTGATGATGACAACAATTAATTTATGGAATATCTTTTTCTCTGGCAGCCAGTTCTTTAACAGCATTCAACTGATGCTGCTGAAATGAAAGAAAGGTTAGGTTAAACTCTCTTTGGCTTGCACTGGTTAATATTTCTTGACTAAACAGGTCCAAGAGAGATGGTTATCTGGGAAGGGACACAACCATGGATTTTCCAACAAACTACACTGTGTGTGCAGAAAGCACATATGTGTTTTTTCTGCTCACATGAAGGTCAAGTTATTCATTGCTAGGTATCCAAATATTGTTGTGGTTTGCTGTTGTTTGGTCCCAGACAGCAACAAGGCCCCATACAGACACTCACTCCCTGTGCCTCAGGACGGGGAAGAAAATCTGAAAAGTAAAAGTACGAAAACCCATGGGTTGAGATAAAGACAGTTTACAGGTAAAGCAAGGGTTGACCATGAAAGGAAAACAAAATTAGAAACTCATCTGTGACTTCCCAGGGCAATCAGGTGTTCAGCCATCTCCAGGAAAGCAGGGCTCTGTCATGTGTAACCTGCAAAGACAGACATCATCACTCTGAACATCCCCACATTCTTCAGGTTTATATGCTGGGTATGATGCCATGTGATCTAGATTGTTTCTGGGGTCACTTGGGGTCACTTGTCCTGGTTGTGTTCCCTACTCACTTCTTCTGCACTCTCACCCACCCAGCTGGGGGGACTGTGTGAGAAGCAAAAGAGGCCTTGGCTCTGTGTAATCCCTGCTCAGAAATAATTAAAACATCCCTAAACTACAATTTTCCCTAAACACCCCTAAAACATGATTTTCAGCACAAATCCAAAACACAGCCCACACCAGCTATTATGAAGACAATTAACTCTATCCCATCCCAAGCAAGCACAATATAAATTTTGCTGTCACATTGAACAGCCCAATATAGGAATATACTTATATAGCTTTGATTAAAGTGCTAAAAGAGAAACACAGGATGGAGGGAAGTTTGCAAATTACAGCAAGGTGTGACATTGGACAACCTGGGACTGCCAACTTCCAGCTGAAATTTTCTAATCGCTTATGAAATGTATTTTGCAATATTAATTCATTTTGTTTTGGGGTCATTGGCATTGTGCTGCCTTTGTACAGGTGTGATGGGGAGTTGATGGGCTGTACATAGTTTCATTAGAACCAAAGAACTGACTTAGTACCTCTGCCAGACAAGCAGAAAAAGAACCACTGTAAAGCTCCAAAGAGCAGTGTTTATAAGTTTTCAAATAGAAGCTGAGAAACACCAATAAAATTTGGATTCAGCTCAAGTGTACCATCAACCTCAGGCAGCTTCCTGGTATTTTTATTTATTTATTTTTTTATGATCCATTTATCTAGTACCACTGAAAGATCTACAGAGAAAATTACTGGGGCAAAACAGAGATCCAATTGCGCACTGTACAATAGGAGCAAATAATTCTGTTCTCATTATTTGAATCGATAATTTGCTAAACCAGTATTTACAAGATCAACAACTTTACCAGGTAAAGGGAGTTTTGTACTGAGTAATGACTGCCTGGAGAAGGAAAGAACAGAGGGAGTAAATCCTAGCAGCTTTTTACTATTGAGGTAGCACATGCAAGTGAATCAATAGTGGCCGGAAAGGAGGTGCTGTAAAGATGTTTTATTGGTTTGACTAAGTAGGTTGGCAGGGAAGCTGCTACAAGTATCAGTGCAAACAATCAAACTGGCCCAAACACAGAGTTGAAGCCCAAGAGCCTCCACTTTCTTGGAAGCACTAAAAATAATGTTTTGGTCATCAGAGCCTATGTCATCCAGCCTGACCTTGTGTCAGGGCTGTGAACTGCCTGGCTGATTCAAACATTTTTTTTTTAGTCACAAAGAACATCTTACCTCAGCCGTTTGCAAAGGATTTTCTCCCAGCTAAAGAGCTACAAGCACACCTGAGTACATTGCAGGAGAGAAGCATATGATAGCACTGAAGAGCTCAGTTTTGACTTACAACAGCCTGGATCTCTTACCCACCTCTGCACACCTGCCTGGGCCAGATAGCAGGAATCTGAGGGCTAAAGCTCCCTTTGTAGCCAGAGAGACTTCTCCAAGGGTGCTTCAATCTTGCTTAGATCTGCCTGACTCTCTAAAACAGCCTTTCTCTCTCCATTTACTTCCGTGGGAACCCATGGAAACTAGGCTCCCAGGTTAAATCCATGTCCTAGGTACCTGCATTTAAAGAGATTGAATCTAAGCCCACAGGTACCCAGCCAGTGAGTCAGTAGTTTTTCAGCAGAGAGACAATAACTTATTAAGGCATGTTACATTGATTCATTGAGGGGTTTTTGAACATACATAAATTACATTTTCACCCAACAGAAATTTGTTGACCCACAAGACTTTCAACTTTGTTTTCAGCAAAATACAATCTGCTAACATCCTTTCAGCAGCAAAAACTTTGCCCATGCCTAGGGCAAAAGAAGTCTTAAAAGGGCTTTAATACTTTTTAAATGCATTTTACTAGAAGTAGCAATCATAGTAATAGTAATAAACAGTAATACAATGCTGTATTGGGTTTGCATGACAAGGTTTTAGTATCAGAAGGACTACAGGGCTGGCTTCTGCAAGAAGCTGCTGGAAGCTTCCCCCTTATCCAGCACAGCCAATGCCAGCTGGATCCAAGGTGGACCCAATGCTTCCCAAAGCTGAGCCCCTCAGCAACTGTGGTAGCACTTCTGGGATAAGACACTTGAGAAGTTTTGGGGGCAAAAAACCTGTACAACAGCAACTGCAACAGGAGAGAGGAGTGAGAATGTGTGAGAGAAACAGCCCTGCAGAGAGTCAGGGCAGTGCAGAAANCAGGGCAGTGCAGAAGGAGGGGCAGGAGCTGCTCCAGGCTCTGGAGCTCAGATCCCCCTGCAGCCCCTGGAGCAGCCCATGGTGAGGCAGCTGTGCCCCTGCAGCCCAGGGAGGGCACGGGGGAGCAGAGATCCACCTGCAGCCCCTGGGGGAACCCAGGCTGGAGCAGGTTTACTGGCAGGACCCCAGGCTGGAGCAGGTTTACTGGCAGGACTTGTGATCCATGGAGGACCTTCACCGGAGCAGCCCGTTCCCAAAGGACTGACTCTGTGGAACAGACCTGTGTCGGAGCAGTGATGAGGAACGGCAGCCTGTGGGAAGGACTCAAACTAATGAATTCTGTGGAGGACTGTCTCCCATGGGAGGCACCCCACACTGGATCTGGGGAAGAGTGTCTGAAGTCCAGCCCCTGGGGAGCAAGGAGCAACAGAGACAATGTGTGATGAACTGACCACATCCTACATTCCCCATCTCCCTGTGCTGCTCTGGGGGAAGAGGTAGANCAGCCCCTGGAGCAGCCCATGGTGAGGCAGCTGTGCCCCTGCAGCCCAGGGAGGGCACGGGGGAGCAGAGATCCACCTGCAGCCCCTGGGGGAACCCAGGCTGGAGCAGGTTTACTGGCAGGACCCCAGGCTGGAGCAGGTTTACTGGCAGGACTTGTGATCCATGGAGGACCTTCACCGGAGCAGCCCGTTCCCAAAGGACTGACTCTGTGGAACAGACCTGTGTCGGAGCAGTGATGAGGAACGGCAGCCTGTGGGAAGGACTCAAACTAATGAATTCTGTGGAGGACTGTCTCCCATGGGAGGCACCCCACACTGGATCTGGGGAAGAGTGTCTGAAGTCCAGCCCCTGGGGAGCAAGGAGCAACAGAGACAATGTGTGATGAACTGACCACATCCTACATTCCCCATCTCCCTGTGCTGCTCTGGGGGAAGAGGTAGAGAAAATTGGGAGTGAAGTTGAGCTGAGTTGTCCACCTGAACAAGGAAGTGATGGAGTGGCTTTGGTGGGCAATGGGCATCCAGCCATGGTGAACTCGTAACCTACGTATATATAAGGAAATATGTAAGTAGACAGTTTTAAGTCTGTTTGTGCCCTTGGCACAGACAAAGATAATGGTGTTTACTACTGTTATTAATTATTATTTTCATTAGTAGTAGTATTTGCATTTCTATTTATTTGTATCTGTGTTTGTGTTTCTATTGCAGTATTGCATAATGAAGAGCTACAGCAAGAGATCAGAATTTCATTTAACTATGTACTTTGCAAACATAGAACATTCTTAAAATAATTTATAAGTCAAGTATAAAACAAAGCTAGGGAATACACAAAAATATACATATGAATGTGAAGGGTTTTGTTTGTTTCTCTGTGTGAGAGGGTGTAAATATATTGTCTGTGTGTGAGACTGCAGAACAAGGTGATGATCATAGTGCACTAAACACTTACACAGAATAAACAAGCCCAGAATATCAGATCTTTTTTCAGCCTAAAACTTACAGCAAACAATAATATTGAGAAAATTTCCTGAAATTCACATGAATTAAACAGATGAAATTTACATATCATTCAAACTCCAATCAAACCCAGGAAAGATCTGACCTTCTTTAAAGCCAGGCAGGGATGGAATATGATTAAGAAAGCTTTCTCATGAAAGCGGGATCAGAGATTACCCATCACAAACTCTTCTGCTTAGCAACTTTTTTTTATAATAAGAAATGTGTTAAATGCTTTAGGTATTTTAGTCCTTAGTGTTACATTTTTCCTCTTGACAGTCAAATGACCTTCTCTTGTGACAAGATGTTGAGCTGATAACTAGACAAATGAATTACTACAATTCACAGTTTTGATTGTGTGAAGTGAGAGATCTGGACAGATTTTAAATCAGTTACTATTTTGAGAGGGGAAGAATGCACAAGAATGATTTTAGCTGTGTCTGGTTTCTACCTGAAAGAGTAGAAAGAGGAAGCAAAAAAGGCTCTGCATTTTCTTCCGACAATCTCTTATGAAAAACATACATCTCCCAGGTAAAAATGGTCATTGTTGAGCCTGGAATACATCCCTGAACAGGAGAAATGTAAGTTACAAGCAAAACTTACCTTGACTTCTTCTAACATTAGGAGACAAAGACACTTCCAGACATTTCAGGCAGCCTGGAAGTATTTCCCTCCTCTTCAGGGGCTGCAGGTATTGTCTGGACACTTATTTCAAAATCCTTCCTTACACATCAAAATCGGAGCCCCTTCTGTCTCTGTGGTCACTGCACTGGTGCAGGCTATTTGGGTTTGAGGATTATCTAGGAACAGAATCTCAGTTACATACATAAAATATAGCACTGACTATGGATTAGAGAGAGGCTGCCAAGTGCAGCATTCAGACACCTGGCTGTATTGATTTTACACTTTTCCTGTGAGTCTACATCATGTTCCTTTGGTTTCTGGCAATCTCTATAATTTTTATGCTGACATAAATTGTGATTAAAAAAAGGAATCAAATAATCCCTCTTCCCCTCAAGAAATAGTTGGGAAAGCTCTATAGCACC
Organism: Ploceus nigricollis; assembly: GCA_013399945.1. NCBI lineage: Eukaryota > Metazoa > Chordata > Aves > Passeriformes > Ploceidae > Ploceus > Ploceus nigricollis. The sequence goes on along the minus strand of VXBC01002323.1, from coordinate 119,824 downwards.
ATTAATATTTTGGCTAATGTAGGTGAACTCAAGGAGGACAAAAGTACAAGCAAAGTGAAATCTAACCTCTTGTTATTGTTTCCGTGTTGGCTTTAGATTTGTTCTTCTAGAAAGAACTTTTGGAATATAAACATATGGAAAATTCTCTTTGTTAAATGATTGCTATCACTATTCTGTTAAAAAAAATAGCATCCCACAAGGGTTCATCTGAACATCTCAGATTAACTTCTTGGTTCAATTAGAAACCAGAGGTACTCAAGTGATGATTTCACTTGATATAATTTCACTAATGATGTCCTTGCACTTATTGAATACCTGCTGCTTTGAATAGTGAAATAGGAATAAAAAGCAAATGCAGTCCTCTGAAGCCCTCCATGTTTTACACTGTGGTAGTTGGATGGACAACTGCCCTTAAGGACCTTTTTATTTTCAAACTTCAAAATCATAGAGTTGCTTGCTTACAGAGGATTACAGAGAGTTGTTTTGGGGTTTTTGTTGTTTTTTGGTTGTTTGGCTGTTTGGGGTTTTTCTGATCCTGCAAATGAACATGTATTCCTAAAGTTCCCTTGCTGATGAGCTAGTGAAAGTCTTCTAATGAAGCTAATAATGCTGTCTTATGTTCAGACCTCTGGTATGAAGTCAAAGGTGTAGCAGAATACCCAAATTTCTGGGAAAAAACCCCAAAACACCCAAACCCCAAAAGGTTAGATGTAGTTTCTTGAACAACTAGCTAAGAAACAACAAAGCCAAAGTTTTGTCATGTCTCTATCATCAAAGGAGGGGTTTGGAGCACTGCCCAGAGGGAAGCTATACTAATACTGTCATTCATTTTACACTTCACAGCACTATGTTAATAAATGCACTTGCTGCCTACCTTTTCCTTAAATTTGATTTTCAACCATTGCAGTAAATATTTTGTGCAAGCTCTGTAAAGACTAGAGTCCAGTAACAAACTGGCATTAAAAAAACTTAGAAGGAAGGAACAATTAAACTTCTACACAAACAAAACAGATGTGACAAAGAGAATTTTACAGGACTGGAACAGAGCATCATGATTTGTCTGTCAAAGAAATTGCTTTATTAGAATACTAACAGTTATCTCCAAGAAATAGAAGTGCACAGCTAAGCTTTTTAGTAGTCTTTCAGTATTCCACATTGTTTGAATCATGGGCTTCTCCAGGGCAAATTAGCACTGTTTATTTCAGAAAATCATCTGTCTGCTCCCACAGGGACCTCTACTTTTTTGACTCCAGCACCCAGGAACCACACAGATCACCATGTATCACCTCCAGGGACTGAGGAGAATTTTAATAACAATAATGTTTTGCTTCAATTCTTGAACACACACTGATGAGTTTCACAATTTCAAACCATATGACATGAGAGACAATAGGGGCAGCTTTGAATTTTGAAGGTCTTAAGTTCCCAAGAAGATGCTTTTTAAGAAACTTTTAATGAGTTGGATAAAGTAGGCTTTCTAGCCTAGGCATTTCTGAGACGAATTCTAGGAGATGATTCAGGGAATAAGTAAAAGAAAAGGTTGCTGGTATAAAATATTTTTCTAGGATTCTGCTACTTCTACTGTAACCAAATCAAAGCAAGAAAAAGAAGACATTTAGGAAGAGTTCTGATCTTTCAGAGGAATTCGGTTATGGATGGGATAGATATACAAGAGTTACTTTGTTTTCATAAACAACAACAAAAAAAAACTTTCTTGGGGAAAATCTTATATTTTCTCCAAGATTTTTGAGAGTGAAGAGTGGAAAGTAAATGAAAAAGGAGCTTGGAAGATCTTCAGGCAGGGGACCAATATGCCATATGAATGTGGACAACTTATTTGAAGCCAAAGGACTAAAAGATGCTAGCTAAGTTGTTTAAAGGCCATCTGTCAGAGAGCAGTGGTTTTTCTCTAAAAAAAATGCTAGGGAAACATCCAGAGAAGAGATATCTTGGAGGAAGTGTTTGTGAAATCCACAAATCTCCCACTGATGGTCTAAGTGGGATGGTCATTGATTGGTTTAAGTCTCATAATCACCAAAAAAAAAGTGAGGAAAAAAAAGATTGTAAGACAAACCAAAATGTTTTGGAATTAACTATATTTCTGAAGATACATCTAGCTGGTTAGATAAAGCATGATTTAAATGATATTTAAACACAGAGATGGAAAGATTTTATTAAAAATAAGGAACATACATTTATTGACACTGCTTAGTCTCTGTCAATGCCATACACTTTGCCAGATAGTCTCCTCCACATTGTCCATAATGGAAAATAATTATTTGGCACTGACAAATCCAAAATGCTATTTCCAAGATTTAAATAGTATGTTACTAAAAGGGAATGACACCTGAACAGAAATTTGAATGCCTATGATGATCACAGTTCACCAAAAAAAAGAGAGTTAAGAATACTGGTAAGAAATGCTTGTATTTGTTAAAATTAATATGTGTGGCTATTGACTGAATTTGGATAAAATTGAACTTATGTGGTTTCTGAGATTTCCTTGAGCAAGACACTGTCTTGAAAGCAAAGGAAATACCAGCATTGACAAGAAAGCCATGAGAAATATTGTCTTCCAAGAAAAGAATTAACTGAAATTTGTGATTTCATTATCATTGGAGAAAACAAGAGAAGAATCTTGACTCTTTCAGTCAAATTACTTTTTCTTTTTATTATAATAATTATGCTAGTTTTTAACTGAGCTTTAATTAAACTACTTTGCATTCCTCAGCTTGTGTTTGCACTCCTGACAGACTTAAAATAAAGCACATTTTTAATTTTGCAATTGCTGCACTTGCTTTTCACTCTCAGTTGACCTCGTCATTTGTTAGAAACCTACATGGTCTTAATAGCTGAAACATGAAGTAATTTTTTTCAGAATTGAGGAGGCTGCTGAAGAAACTGCTGTTGTACTGCCACTGCTGTAGGAAAAATCCTGGTATGCAGGCTTTTTGTTCATTTGTGAATGAACTCACAGGGTCAGAAGATGAGAGCTGTATACTCCTCCAATACCTTTAAATACTTGGAAGACAGCAGCATGGAAGATGATAGGGCTTATAAGGTCTCAAAAGTTAATCTACCTCTATATCCCTCCTCTAAACTTCCCCATTCCAGGTAGTTGTTCATCTAACATGCTCTTAAACACCTTCATTCATGACATTCTGCAGCTTCCCCAGGCTACCTTTTCCAGAGTGATGAGAACAGCAGATAAAAGCAAAGTGAACGTGTTAACTTTCATGTAACAAACAGAGGCTGTGTTTTTGCTAGCCTGTCTCTTTGTAGTTTAACAAGAAGTTGTGCTGGATGGATTCTGTTTAGATATCCGTAGCCCCCTTGTGGGTTCATTTTGAAATCCTGTTACCCAACTTCATCTACCTGATTAAGCTCCAAATGAAAAGGATGCCAGAAGCCTGACAAGGAGATCAAGCCACCAGCAAGACCTTAATCAGCAAGACTGTTGCTTGGTGGGAGCTCACAAGCCATGAGAAATTAAGATGATGTGAGATGTGTGAAGTAAGGCCACAGCACTACTGCCTCATTCCAAAAATGACTTTCTCATTGGAGCCACCACTGCTGGTGTTGAAAGAGTTGAATTGGGTTGAAAAAGTGTGGTGAATGCAAATATTGTTTTCAAAATATGTTTTGAATTTGTGGCCTCGGAGAATAATTTCCTCAATAAAGCCACAGAATAAATCGGTATTAAGGGAAGGAAAGCATCCTTTACTTTAAGTTGTATATGTAAATATACAAATTAATGCAATTTATTTCTTCACTGAATCCTTTGGCTTTCACTACTGTTATGTTACTGGATTGGTTGTGAAGTGAAAGCTCTATGATGTAATTGAATTAAGATAATAACCTGATAATAAAATATCACAAGACAGGTAAATCAAATATAATATTTCTATAAGACATAATGAAAAAAAACCGCATGGACTTGGAATGTTTTGCACTTATGTGCAACACAAAATAGTTCTTACAGAAGTTTGTAGAAAAAAGGCATACAAACAAACCAACCCACCTCTTTTTAGATGCAGAAAGTATAAAATTTACAGTTCTAAAGTCCTATTTCAGTTAGTTGCATTAATCTTATAGCAGGTGACTTATCTTTACAAGCCTTTCAAGGAGGTTATGGCAGAATTATCTTGGAAGAAGATTATGTGTCTTTCTGTATCATCTCAAAAAAATTCATAATATTCGTGTTCCATCTCTTCCAACAAGCTGTTTATTCATGAAGGAAATGACGCAAGTAATTCTTAGAAAAGTGTCCATTTTTATCTGGGGAAGGTAATGAAAAACAAAATCAGATGCAACTTCTATTTGTCTCGTTTAGAAACTTTCTCTGATTAGAATAACCCAATTCATTTAAAAGCCATTTGAAAGAGGAGAAAAGTACGTCAGAACTGGTAATGTAGGATATGGTAAATATGAACTTTCTTCTGAATATTATCATTTTAGAAGAATGAATTTTGTGTCACCTGTATTACCAGAATGGGGGAAAATATACACAAGCACCCTTGTTCTCTGCTTACAGAGTACCAAATGATGTATGCTTATCCAGGACCACGCATTTGGAACAGATCTGTGTACTTTCTGATTAAATGACGGCCTCCTGCCAAAGAAGATTTTGTGTCTGGAGCCTGAGCAAAATACCAGATTACATTTCCAACATCTGTAAACCACCAATTTATAGGCAGGAAGGAACTGATTTGTCACTTTAACTGCCCACTAGCTTTAGAGAAAATAATAACTTGTAAAATATGAAAAAAAAATTGCAAAAGATGAGAGAGTCACATACTGACAGCTTCAAAACTGGTTTCACAAGACATGCCTTCTAGCAGGTCTCAGGCAGACACAATGTGATGACTTTACTGTGACAAAAAATAGGCATTTATCAGAGCCCACCTCCCCCTGCCAGCTGTTTTCAGTCATACTGCAGCAGAAAGGAGAGAGAAAAACCTCTTGATTGCATGTGGTTAATTCTTTCTTTACTTACCAAGCTGCCGTGTGCCTTTTTTTAGGAAATTCTTGTGCCCTGTTAGACTTTCTAGACCTTGATGGTCCCTCATCTAACACACCTGTAACCTATATAGCCAAGTGATACAAAGGAGCATACAGAGAGAGACCTGTGCTGGAGCAGAGGCTCCATTAGTCTCTTATTAGAAATTGAAGGACAGATCCTGTTCTTCTTCATGGTTCTGTAAGAAGAGTAGCTCCAGTGATTTCACCCAAACTGCAGTGGTTTAAATCTAGATGAGAATTTGTTCCTCCATGACAGCAGCTCTGAACTTAATAGAATTGTGAAGATTGAGGGGTTAAAGTAATGAGTTCCTCAACAGTTCACCTCTTACTGCCAAGTATTCATTAAGCTTGTACTGGACGTCTTAGACAGTCACCTCTAAACTCTCTGACTCTGGTGAAGATACAGTCAATCTTCACTGTAATGTCCTCAAAACTTATATCTCTGAAAGCTGCTTTCATTAGATTGCTCTACAAATCACCCCTTTAAGACCAATTCTAAACATGCTTTCTGAACTGTAGCGTGATTAGTGCTGAATGTAGTACTTTGGGTGAGGTCCTAACGAAATACACTGTATTTCCTTAACAATAATTGAGTTGAAAGCTTTAATATAAGGGTTTTTTTTATTATTAAAATAACTCTCATATCTCTCTCCAGGTCAATATGCTGTAGTACCTTCCCATTAAGCAGATATTATGTCCTTTTATTACATTCTCTGAGACCCATTATTCTGCATTTATCTGCATTGAATTTGCTATCTATTAGCTCAAGTACTTAAATGATCTAAATCCTTCTCTACCTGACTGTATTGTTTCTCATGGATGACCTTTCCTCCCAATTTACTATCATCTGCACACCAGAAATTTTTAGTTTAAATAATATGCTCTGAGTCATTTAAGGTACTGAAAAAGCTGTGGATCCAACATTGAGTCCTGTGGTGCCCCTGACACGAGTAACTGCAGCAGCTTAAAAGCATTACTCAAATGTGCAATCTCACCAGCTACAGCCTAGCAATATGGCCTTCCCACTCTGAAGGAAAGGTAAAGCCTTGCTTCATATGTATTTAACTTTTTAAAATAGTGTTCTGCCTTTCTTGAAATCAGATGGCCAACATTTCTAAAAGGCTTCAGGGCATGTCTGCACTACAGCTATAAAAAACCTCAGAGACGGTGAACTCCAGCCATTTCAGCTGCCTTTGTACAATACCAACTTTAAGCTGTACCAAAACCTTTGTCACAGCACTGCTAGACTGTAGCAATGCTGCTCCTGGAGGTGAATTTACAATATATTTGAGTTTGTCTCTGAAAGCAAACTTTCCTATCCCTGGAAGTGTCCAAGGGCTGGTTGGATGGGTGCTTGACCAACCTGGTTCAGTGGAAGGTGTCCCTGCCCAGGGCAGGGGGGTTGGTTCAAGATGATCTTAAGGTATTCTGTGATTTTATGAAGGATAAACCCTGCCCAACTCACAGCTGCACATGCTCAGTGCCAGTTTGAAAGGTTCTAAATCCCACTACTTCACACAAGGTAAGAGTGCAAGGTCAGCTACAAAAAGAAAGTAATGCTAAAATGAAAGCTAAGGTGCTGGCAGCGCAGTCAGTACTCTGCACAATACCCACGAGAAAGGCTAAGGGGTCACACTGTTTTGCCTCTAACACGTGGTGGAGATACTCTTAAAGATGAACAGCCCCTGGATTCCCAGATGGTCAAAGGGGAAGGCAGGCCCCTGAGGCATTGAAACTCCTCACCCTGATCACAAATGTTCATAAGCTTCCCAAATAAAGCAGCCAAGTAAAATCTTGAACTTAGGCAGACATAATATTCCTATTTATCAGTGTTATTTGGGAGAGATATTTTGGATATAGGTGTGATGCAGGCAGGCATTTTAGTGTCCCTGTGCAAAGACCAAGGTTCTGTGAGAGGTGGGATGATTCATCACAAGGAAGTTTATGTATGTTGATCTCTGTGTGTTCTTAGGTAGAGCTCTCTACATTGACAGCTTATCTGGGTTTCTCTGTATTATCATTTTCAGTAGAAAAATATTAAAAGCTTCAGACTTGTGCTTTGGCACAAGTAAGTTCATCCAAATGGCTGAGAAGATGTGGTAATATCCAGCTTTATGGACAGAAAACTAACAATTTGGAGGCCTGGATTTAAAGGATCACTCAAGGATTTTTTTTGGCAGAAAGCAGCTCAATTCCTTGTTCAGAAAACCACCCTGTTTCCCCAGAGGTGTCAGACAGACCCTTTCCACCTGTGTGCTGGGGCTTTCCTCTTCCCTGTAGCCCACTCTTTCAAAGCTTACTTCTTAAGCCTAGCTTTCCTTGCCTCTACTTTGCTTGGGGTTATTGACTCTAATTACTGTAGTTTAAGCTTTTCTTACCCTGTTACACCCACAGTGGTTTGTGTTCAGACAGAGTTACTGCTGTCTCTGAGGGCAGACATTTGCACACACATCCAAGCTTTAAGTTTTCATTAAAAAGGAGGTAGGAGAGATGTTGATGAGAAAATCAACAAAAAGTACTTCAAGAACTGTATTTCACTTTAGTAATTGAAATGTGTCTCAGCTCCAAAATTTGTGCTGATATTTCCCACTTACTCTATCTTTTCCTTCCTGCTGAAAAATAGGTTGCTATGACTGAGTAATTTTCTTTTTCCTAACAGCAGCAAAAGAACCAATTGTGTATGCACAATTTTAAGTTATTTAAATTCCATCACCCCAAAAAGTGATTATTTTCTTTCCCTAGGAGGTGTTCCAACAAATTTCATGCAGTCAAGGCAGGCTTAGCTACTTCTTTCTTTGCCTTTTCCACTTCTCTCTGTTCCCTCAGGATGTTCTACAATGATTATTTCTTTCTGTCTTTATTTTTTCTCTCTTTCTTTCTTCCTTTTTTTCTTTTTTTTTTAACAAAACATTATCCTGAGAGAGAGACTACAGCAGTATTGCTGAAGCACTGCTAGATGCAGTAAGGAAAAATCATCAGTGTTTGATAGTGACACAGTAACAGCATGTTGGATAATCTGTTATCTCATTTATGTAGCATGAGCCAGCAAGAAAACATGAACCAAAAATCTGTATGTTTTCATGTGATTTTATTAATTTCAATAATGATTTCATCTCTATTTTGTGCATATGATATTAGGCTGGTTTCGATGAATGAAAAGACAGGAGCTAATAGGTCTCATGGGATATATATTTAGAGTCTTTTGACATCTCAGTATTTCAAATATGCGACATTTTGAAAATGCTTAATCTTGAATTCATAAAACTTTAGAGAATGAAGACTTCCATTCATAGGTGATGATGGCACAATAGAATATTTTCAGATGAGGAGGCCCCACCCACACAGAAGATGGGGTATTACACATTTCATGGCAACTTACTCTCTCACTCTTCTTTTGTAACTTTACGAAGCAGCACATCATTTATTCAGCTTTCTGACACAGGCTCTGACCATTAGAAAGTCAGAGACAGTTATAAACTTATTTAGTTTAGAGACTGTGGAAGGTATCACACAGCAGCAGTTTTCAGGAGGTTAATTGCCACTGATGCTTCTCACAGACATTCAACAGCAGCTAAGCCTCTTCCCCTTTAAAATCACTCACTCACTCATATTCGTAGCTCTGGACCTCATAATCTTTCTCTCTGTCTTCCTTCTTTCATGTGGAAAAATAGAGACAGTCTGATTAAAAAAAAAATCAGTCTGATTAAAAAAAACCTAAAGAATCTGAAATGCTCAATGACAGTTTTCTGAGGTTTTGTTATCCTCACCATATACCCTTGTTTTCTTCAAAAATGCCTTCCTCCCTTTTGTTTTGTTTTGCTCTGTGTTTTGTTTTTCTTGCATATCGATATCGGTTTAGTGTCAGGATCACTAGATTATTTTCATATCATTAGAACAATGCAGGGAATTGATAAGTTTTTTTAATACCCTCAATGGTAACTGCTTGGTTTGTACATATTCTCATTGCTCTGTCATTCCTCAATTAATTCAGAGGAGCCACTTTCTACATCTCAGTTGAAAAAAATTAACAAAATATCACAAACTTGTCTATCTCAACAGTTTTACTGATCTAACTTGAAAATAACAATACAATAAATATTTTAGGAAAAGTGAATCAAACAAAAATTCAAATGTTCTTGGGAAAAAGCATTTTTTCTAAATTAAATATCTTCAGGCATTCTTTTCCATCCCCAATATTATTTAAAATGAGTATTAAATATAATTTGTTAAAATTATCAATAACAGCTATTATTTTTAAT
>VXBC01002323.1:95813-106162 GCA_013399945.1 Ploceus nigricollis | reverse complement strand
CAAAACCAGGAATAGAGGTGCTAATGGCTAGACAGTTTTAGTACCACCTAATATTATAAATAAACCAGAAAATATGCTCAGTAAAAGTGACATGCTTTGAACTCTTATTGCATGAGGTGGTTCTGGAAGATACATGAACAGACATTTAATCTGACTGATTAACAGGTGTGTAATCTGATACTGGTAACTCTTTGTCTTGTCCCCATCTGCTTTCTTGATTTGTTATAAAGTTTGCTTCACGAAAAAAATTCAGCTGTAGAAGTTTGAAGATCTGAATTACATAATTTTTGCACTATTTGGATTTTTGCTTGTCTTTGTGTGTTTGTTTGTCTTCAGGAATGAACTATTTAAGTAATATGCACAGGACAAGATCCACACCAAATGGAGCCTCGGCTTAAAACTTCTGTAGAAGTTACAGGTCCATGCCTCCTGCAGTAATCATAACAGTCAATACCAAAGGACTTTTGCTTCAATGGGTTTGTAGACTTCCTAAATTAAAGAAATCCAGGTCAGCCTAAAAAAACATACCAGATAATATGAGTAAGAAGATATGATCCTCCACAAGGGATGATATTCTCTGCCTGGATCTTACCAGTTCAGAAACTGCTTTTAGGTATTCCTGGTTTAAAACATATTCTGTAGCATCTCTTTGGTGTCACTTAGAAAGTCTGTGTATCATAATCTCTCTGCTTTGCTTTCTAGGTTTGCTCCTTGGTTAAAAGAGGGATCTCACCTCTCTGTGAAGTCTCTCAGCCTGAAGTTACATAGCAGGTTTTCCTCTGCCAGTGCTTCTGTCACCTTTTCCGCTTCAAATCATGTACAACACACTTGCATGAAGAAAAATGTAGCTGTGGGTGAGAAAATACTTAGCAAATTTTCTTGTGGCCAGTCAATGAACTAGAATACCAGAGCAGACACTGGGCATAGGATGCTCAATTAGTCCAGTAGTTTGGGATGGATCAGAGTTGAGGGACACACACGCTGCACTGGCAGTCAATGCTTACAGAGGTATCTCTGGAGTAGCTTAGAGAAATCTCCTACACTGCAGTTTCTGCTCTTACTTTCACAGAGATTAAATGTCTAAAACTACAGTAAAAGTGTGAACTATGAAATAATGTATTCTAATGAAAAAAACATGTGAAGAGGATGATCCCCTAACACAAAGAATAAGTAGATTAAGGTCACATCTAACGCAACAGTGCAAGGCAATGCAGTTCCTTGAATCTTCCTTCCCCACATTTGTGATAGTACTAGCTTGGTTGCACAAAATAAAAATGGCAGGGGGGTGGGGAGAGGAGGAAGAGTCCTCTGAAGTTGCAGTCTTTATGTGGAATTATTTATGAGGTTTCCCATCATATTTAGATTTGTGATGAAGCTTGAGGTTTCAACAAAGCCATTTTTCTGGTTTTAGCTGCAAACAGAAATTCAACTGGATGATGTGCAACACCTGAGCTGAGGGCATCCTGGGGTGATGCAGGAAATGGGAACCACCTGACAGCCATGGTTGCTGTGATGGCCCTTCCAGGAGCAGGGAACTTCCTGGAGAGGAGGACAGGTAGGGGCAAGGCTAGGACATCCTTCTGCAGGTGAACAGGGCTTGGTAGACCCCCTGGCCAGGCTGGACAAGGCTCTGGAGAGATAGAAACTAACATCCTACAGCAAGAGTGAGGCAGGGACTGCCAGTACCCAAAATGTGGTCCTGGACTGTGAACAGGGACAGAAAGTCCCAGAGGTGCCTCAGGTCCTGTCAGTGTGCATGGCCCTTCTGTGAATCAGAGGTTTTCCAGGTTGGGATGAAACCTCTAAATCTTATTGAGAGACAGCTGTCCTCACTAAACCACTGTTCCACAGCTAAAATGTGGTGGTGCTTGTATTCCATTACATCTTTGCCTGAAGTTAAGAGGGAAAAAATATACAGAAAGGAAAGTGAGAAAGTTTCAGAATCATATATAACAATAGTTAAACTGCTTTATTTTCATGAGGTTTTATGTTGATTCATTTATCCATTTTTGGTGCCAGTGAGGGAGAGCAAGAGTGACTCGCTACTCTTCTCTCTCTGAAATTAAAAGGCAGTAAATTTTAAACCAATAAAAACAAATGTTGTTTTGTTTTGTCTGCCTTTTTTTCCCCCCCTTTTTTAAATGTAGCTGATAGTCAACCTGAATAATTCACTGTCAGACGAGGTCACTAGAGGCAACTGCAATATCAGGACTTTAGAAAAGGTCTGAGTAATTTTATTGCCAGTAATAACAGTTTTGCCATTACAGAAGCTAAAGAAATGTTGGAAAGGTCACCAGTCTTCATGCTTCAAGGTCTGGATGGTCACCTGTAGGGTCAGAACAAAACTCAGTAGTGCAGTGTGCACACCCACAAGTATACTTGCATACACACACTCACATCAGTACTTTCAGAATTACTCATTAATAGTTTTTAACAGGTGATAGAAAATGTGTTACCAGAGAAATAGAGAGTCTTAATTTTGATCTGGTGAGTATTTTTAGCCGTCTTGTCAGAGAAGGGCTTCCCACAGTTTCTAGTTCTCATAGGAAGATGCACTTGGATATTTGGCACACAAACATTATATCATGAATGGTTTACAACAGTGATTCAGACTCCATTTTCCTTCAGAGACCACCTGAGGCAATTGAAAATGGACTTTGCTTTGATGGGTTTGGTCCCTTTTCTCTATCCTGGGACAGATGCTGACCTCTTGTTCCCTTGCCTGGAACAAATATGTCCTCAATGTACAGGATTGTGGTGTAGGGACCTTTTTCCTGATCCTACAGAGACCAGTAAAACCACAGCAGTGTTTTTTAACTTGACATGGTGCCTCACCAGCAAGGCCCAACTTACCAGTCTGGAAACATTTTCTTATTGTGCTGTTGGTAGATTGTACTGTTAATTAAATATTTCACACTGTAAAGATTGGATGAAATCTGATGTTTGTGCTGAGAGGGGAAAGTCAAAACAAAACATAATCTGACCGAATGGAAGACAAAAAAACTATTCAAGAGACTCTGAAGTTTCAGTGGGATGTCTAAACATCGAAGATGTTCATCCTCAGCAGATGATCAAGTCTTATATTTTTTTATGAAGAAAAACACAGAATACAATGTTCTGGTGTAATCAAATTTCTACAAAATTCTTTGAAGCATTTAAGGCTGATTAGATGACTCATCTCACATTCTGTTGAGGTTATCTTAGACCTATTACTCATACCTAAATTCAATATTTTCTTCATTGGCTACAGCAGTACAAACTGTTCAGGCTTCAGTTCTGACTTCTTAGAATTGTGAGCTTGAATGCCTGACTCCTATTTCATGTGATATTTTACAGGCTGCCAACAGAGGCGGAGTTTGAGAGTGAGATAATCTTGCAAATCTCAGACTCCTGGGGAAAGGTTCACTTTTCCTATTTATAAAACTAGCTGATACCAGTTTGCACACCATAACTGGATGCAACAGGAGCGAAAAGTTTGTACATTTTTTTTTTCCACACAGATATTGACCAAAACTATAGCATGAAAATGAATGAAAAAGGAAGGGAGATAAATTACAATTATAGACAAAGTGTCTCTTTTACTTACTCATTTTACTTGCTTAACAAAAGATGAGAATGTTTAAATTGAAAAACTCCAGTGAGTTGTCTTGTTTCTCAGTCTCCAGACACCTCTGGACAGATGTATGTCTGACAGATGCACAGTATTGTAACTAACATAAAGGCAACTCAGTCATGTTTAATAGCCTGCAATAAACAAGAACTTGATCTAGACCACATAATCCTCCCTTTTATCTCTATCTCATGGTTTGCCTAGGATTGTATCTATTATTTTCATGATTTGTCTATGGTTTTGTCTACCATTTCCATGTTCACAACAACCTTTTCAAACTCATCATCCTTCACATCCTGCATAGCATAGCAGATCCTCAACTGACATTGAATATTTTGCAGATGTGGAAGGAAAGAGAAGATGGGGAAAAAAACAAACAAACAAACAAACCAAACAAGAGAGATAGATCCTCCTCACATCATTTCACATACTCAAAGATGGTGCTCAGGAGAGAGCACAAGGTAAGAAATGTAGCATAACAGTCTGTGTAGAAAGAAATGGAACAACAATAAAATCTCCGTTAAAGAACTGGGGGAGTCTTAGAACTCACAAAAGGACACTGAAATGACTGAGTAAGACACTATCCTTACTTGTTTTATTTCATTTTAATTTAGGGGGTATTTATTACATTGATGAGTCTGCAATACATTTCTTTGACTGATTCATGAGTTGCCTTTTGCTGTGTGTAGAAAACAAGCTTACACCAAAAAAAAGTTCTTTCTGCTCACTCCATTTCCCTTTGGTAAATTTGAGAATAAGACTGGCTGAAAGAGCATAGGCATAATATATTAGAAAGTAAAGGTAGTTTTTTTTAATACAAAGTAGAGGTACTGTTGGATGGGATGAGTCCAGGAGGAAACAGAGTGGACAATCAGCATCTGAATGAAACATCCATGGCCCTCTTTTATTCAGTGGAAATGAAAAGAGACAAAGAGAGCAACACATCTCCCCTACTAAAATCAGTGTCTTCTCTGAAATAACTTTTTTTTTAAAATTTAAATAAAGAGATTCAACCATAGACACCAGCTATGTACGTGTCTGCAGTTGGTTTAATCACATTTGGAATATAATGCATTTTATAGTCTATGTCAAATAATCACGGTTTGTGTTTGTGTGTGTATCAAATATATGCTCTCTCCCAGTCTTTTTCTGTCCATCAACAATATCTTTTTACACAACTGGTTGACTTCATCCAAATTCAACAGAAAAGTAAAGGTTTCAAAGACATTCTGTCATGTGCTGCTACAATGCTGTTTATTCTGGGAAAACATACAACTTGAAAGACACTGTTGTCATACTCCCCTTAGTGAAACCTTCAGATGCTCATACTTTATTAAACATCAGAGAATTCATGTGGTGAAAGCAACACAGAGAGAAAAAAGAAAAGCTGGAAGCAGGTATTAGCTCTGGTACTCTCTGAACTAATTTTTTAAACACTGTGATTAGGTGTGACCATGGTTTAATGGCAGAGTATCTGCACCCTTTCAAAAGGAGCTGCCAAACTCATAATTGATACAGAAGTTTCAAAGATCCAATTTCTAAAGAGAACGGGACATCTTTTAGATTTGGAAATGGTGTTTCATGCAAGCACTGCAATTCTGGTAACAAGGACTAATTTTTATTGCATACTATTTCTATATACAGAAAACTTAATTCTCCAGAACCATCCATCTGACAGTGTGCTTTTTGAATGCAGAAGCACAGAAAAGGTCTTTTGAAGGATAGAGAGAAAGCGAGAANAAAGAAAGAAAGAAAGAAAGAAAGAAAAAGAAAGAAAGGAAGTCCTTAAAGATGACATACATTGTTTCCTGTGGTCTCTTAGATGATCTTATTAAAGGAAATGCAACATGAAATAAAGTCCTTGTTGTGTTATCCTGTAAAACATGGATATATGTCTCATATGTTATCAGGTGAACTTTCTTGCTGCTTTACTTTTACCTTAGAGCTTGAAGAATAAATTCCATATGCCACATATGAAAACTGATTACACCAAAATGAGAATCCAGCTCAAAAATCATGATATTTTTTAAGTATTTTCAAGAAAAATGCTGTCGTCTAAGTTGCAAACAAATCTCTCAGAGGGATTAGGCAGACACCATTTTAATTTACCCATTTCAGAATTCAGTGCCAAGAACAGTACAAAGATGAAAATAAAGAAACCGCCGACTGTGCATTTTTGTTGTTGGTGCTGCTGCGGCAGCAGTCTCAGAAAAAGGAGGGAACTGTTGTGCTACCTCGATCCCACACACAGTGAAAGCCCGTAAGAAGCTGGATTCTCACATCCTTTTGCCAGATAACTGGATAGCAACTGAAATCCACCAAGTGTGGCTTTGTATAAAGAAAAGAAGAAAAAGAAAGAGACAGAAAAATAACAGATGTTTGGAATAATGACTGTACTGCAGATGACTCTAGTGTGGGGGGCGTCCAAAGAATGGAGCGAGCTCTTTTTGGAGTGCTTTGCAAGAAGCAACGTTGTAGCTGTTGGTAAAGCACTAAAAGAAGTTCTATGTAAATGCTTCCTTCTTCTTTGTAGGCATAGGTTGGGGGTTTTTTTGCTAATACAAGGTTAAAGTATTCAAATGGCAGAATGCATCTGGAATCTGCCTTTAGCCGGTTCTGCTGAGATGAGCAGACAAAGGTGTCCTTGTTACCTCCTGGCAGTTGTTAAAAGACTTTGACTCTTACCTGCCATCAGCTATGATGCAGTTCAGAACGTTGCAGTTTTTTGTCATTCTTAGGTCCTCTACAAAATAGGTTCAGTCTGCTTCTATTTTTCTCAGATGATACATCACACTGACATGATATTAATTTTGCACTTGCATTATTGATGTAAATTGACAGTATAGAACTGGAAGCATGGTCATTAGAGTGTCTGAGAGCAGGATAAAATTTATTTTGGGTGATAGCAAGCAATTTGGAAGCCACTGAGACAGCTGGCTTGTTATCTTTCTTTGGACTAGCCTTACTATATTTAATAAATGGTTAGCCTGTTGTTAAGGTGACTCAAAATTGGTTGTGCTGTGTATTCAATGCACCACAGTCACATTTTTCCACATGGGGAAACATACAATTACAACAAAAATGACCATGATTAGCAACTTTAAGTGGAAAGCACAATTTGCATACAAATATATTTTCTCACGTCTGTCCAGTTTTGAAGGCTGCACTTAACAAAATATTTGAACATAATTATATCTTTAAGTGAGGAGGTAATCCCCTTGATGGTGACCATCAATATTCTTCCAGTTGTTGACCTGATTGGATGATTCTCTGGAGACCAGAATTTCCATCTAATCCCACCAAAGTCAGGAATTTTGTTTTCTCTAAGTCGTTTCTCTCTTAAACTAATTGGCTGAACTTTTGCCAAGGAAACCATAAGGTTTATAGCTACAATTCCATGATCCTATAAATCTTTTTAGTAATTAAGCAGGAATTAAGTAACTATAGTGTATCAATATTTGCCTGTGTTGTCTATAATTTTCTTCCTGCAATATCAGTTACTCCTCCACAATAGTAAATTTTAGTAATCTAATTGATATATATTTTTGCAGTATTGCTCTCTTTAAAAAATGTTCTCTCCCAGTCATTACTGTATGTTTAGCTCCTGCACCTCACATGAATTGTATATGATGCATGTCTTATCACATATTTACATACACACATATATTTATTTATGTTAAAACATAAAAAAATGTTCTAAACCAAAGCAAAAACTAAGAAAAAAATCCCTCAATAACTTAAAAAATGCTGAGAGATGAAAATGACTTAAATAAAATGAAACTTGCAAAAGTGCAAACAGCTGCCATGGCTGTTCTGCAATAATTCATATATTTTATTGTTCTGTTTTGTTTTTTAGATAATTAGTTGGTGGCAAAGGAATAATCATGTTGCATGAAACACTGTGAATTTAATTTCACAATGAAAGCTATACACTGGATCTACTGAGAGTTAAAAGGACAAACAAAATCTGTTAAAGGGCCAGGCTCAAAAGGAATTTCATGCCTACAATATACTGTGTTTGGTTGTTGGTTTTTTTTTTTTTTTGCCTATCATAGTATTGGTCTAGATACTTTTGATTTCAAAAGCAGCAATGTACAATCTTTATTTTAGTTTATTTACATGTTAATTTTAAAGATCTAACATTTTTTTGAAGAGAGAAATGATTGGGGATTGAACTTTCATTTTGAAGGAAATGTCTTTCAGTAGAACTCATGATCAAGTATTAAATACTCTTACTACTTTCATTTAGCTATTCCCCTAAGTCTGAAAGTTAAGGTCTTGTGAAAAATTCCAGGTTCAGACCCTTCACTGCTCTGAGGGAGTGAATAGCACCCTGCTGGAGGAAAAGAACTCGAGATGAAAGAAAGAAAGAAATCTCTGTTGTTTGCAGGCAGTAATGCAAAGACAAACAAAAAGCACATTCACACAAGAGAACCACATGAGTCCTAGACAAGAACAGTTCTTCTGAATTTTCACATTCCCTTTTTTGACCCCCATTTGTGACTTCAACAGCAATTATAGCCTTTCTATCTTGATATCATTTTAAATAACACCTATTAGCAGGCAGTTCATAGGGATCTCCACAAAGAGAGCAGTTTCAAAGTTGTGCTGAAGCAGCTGAAACACTATTGTTTTGCTAAACGGGGATGTGAGTGCCGCCATGAGGATGTCACGCCTGGGGAGGCAGCTTGGCAGGCAGTTGTCATGTTATTTTCTGTGGGCTGCCCACATGTTCAAGTCAAAATGTCACTTCTGTGTGGTTTTATGGAAGGGCAGGGCACATGTGTCCGACCATTGCGCTCCAGCAGGGTGGAAATCCCTTCTGCCTGAAGCCTGAGACGTGCACACTGTTATAGTTAATAATAGTTTGTTAACTCTTCCAAAGTCACTGCAGCCTCCATGATCCACAGCTGTAATCCCTGTGTGTTTGCTGTGCATGTTGGAGAGCCATTGCTCAGCCACCAGTCTGTTTGCAGAATTTGGGCGGCTTCCTGAGGTGTTTCTCATCTTGTCAGATGAACAATGGCTTAGGAATTGGTCAGTCCTTTTCTCACCCAAGGGATTCTGTGTTTATTCCAGTCTTGAACTGAAAACAATGCCACAAAGATGTTCTCAGTTTACCATGCCTCATCATAATCCCACTTTGGCATAATTAACATTTACACATAAATGTAAGATCTGCTGAAAAGCTTTTCCTTTCTTTTTTCACCATCTGAGGGTTCAAAAATCATGATGATCTGTCCCCACACCAATACTTATCTTCACAAGATCTTTGGGTCAAATTGTTTGACATAGCCAATTCAAGGTGTTTTTCCACTAGCTAACAGGTAGTCAGTGCAGTGAATTGATCCAGCAGCTCAACAGCTTGTAAAGAATGGATCACCAGATTGCAATCTTTCATACGCAGACTTCCCTGCATAACCCTGTAAGTTCCATTTCAGGAGGAAATCTTTGTGGGAGTAGACAGAAAAGGGGAAAAAAAAGTGTGAACCAAACTTCTTAATTTTTTTTAAACTTTCCTGATTCAAAAAGTCACATTTCTGATGACTTATGGAATCATAGAATAGTTTGGGTTGAAAGGGACATTTAAGAATAATCTAGTTCAACTCACCTGCTACTGGCAGGGACATTTTCCACCAGACCAAGTTGCTCGAAGTCCCATCCAACCTGGCCTTGACCACTCCCAGGGACTGGGCATCCACATCTTTGTTGGACAACAGTTCCAGTGCCTCACCACCTTCACAGTCAATGATTTCTTTCTAATATCTAATCTGAAACTGCTCTCTTCCAGATTAAAGCCATTATTATTCCTGTCACCAGAGGTTCTGGTGAAAAGTCCATCTTCCAAGCCTCTTTTAGGTACTGGGAGGCTTCAGTGAGGTCTGACCTTGCCCTCTCCAGGCTGAACAACCCCAACTCTCTCAGTCTGTCTTCACAGTAGAAAAATTCCAGCGCTTTGGTTATTTTTGTGGCCTCCTCTGAAGGAGGAAAACCTCTGGGTTTTTGCAAAGCGCTACAGTACAAATAGATTCAAACCAAGTTAGACATCAAAGCATGCTGCAAAGTCTCACCAAAACCTTATTGTTTTAGATACCTATCATTTTCCATATCATCGCTGAATATCCAGAAGCATGAAACTTGGTGGAGCTCTGCTGAAATCCACAGAACTGAGCTGCCTAATCCCTATCCAGAGCAAGGCTGCTTTTTCTCTTACAGATTAGTATTTGAAATATAGATCCTCTTAGAGTAATTCTGTATATATAACAATACTCGGCTTACATCCCTTCTTTGACTGTTATACAGCTCTTCCTACTAAAACAAATAATTGATACATCTAACTGGTTTCAGCAGGGAAGAAAGGAGTAGGTGGTCTCATTAAGAACCCTTGTTNATCTCCTTGTCCTATATAAAATTATATTGCCTAATTAAGTTACTATACTGGGTTTTCACTCAGATGCATCTGCCAGATATTTCCGCAAAATAAATTTAGAAGCTTCCACAGTCTTCAAATAGTTCTGTCTTGAAAAGTTGTGTGAGTTGAATGTACTCAAGCATTTTATTTTCTTATATTTTTCAGTGTGCATATCAAATCTGAATCAGAAACAAAGTACTATCCCTGTTAAGATTCCTGGGTTACTCTGGTCTGCAGGTTTGTACCCAGAACAAAGCTGGCAGGCTTAGGACAGCAGTGATGCATTGTGTTGTTTCTACTGCAACATTTGTGCCAGAAACTAGAAGT
>VXBC01002323.1:77875-91438 GCA_013399945.1 Ploceus nigricollis | reverse complement strand
TAGGGGTACCATCTGCTATACTAAGCAGAACCAGTACAGGAGATCTAAAGCCCCGTTTTCTGACTGGTAAAAAAACACTTACTATTCAGACTATATCTAAAAATCGTGATGGATTTTTTAACATATTTTCCATCAGCTGAAATCCATAAGTCATGCTTGACTGTTTCTGTGACAGAAACATCTTAAGATATTTTTCTGTTTTGAGTTAATTTATTCTATCTAAACTAGAAAAATATAAGAAGCTATCACAAACTTCTCTCGTCTGTCATTTGTTCTCATGACAAAAATGCATAAACTGGATTTTATCCCTAGGGGAATACACACAGTGAATATGTGCAGGGAGAAAGGAAGATGGGATGTGAGTAGAGGTGGAATAACTTAGTTATAACTTTGATCAACAGAGGATTTCCTTATGTAGGAACAGATTTGGTTTGGAATCCAACTCCTCACATGTTCTTTTGTATCCATGTTCCTTGTATCCATGTTCCTTGTATCCATGATGCAATGATACCTAGTTTTACACTGACCCCATCCCTACCCATTTTTTTATTTCTTCAAGGAGGAGGATAAATCATAGATGAAGCCAAAACGCTCTTCAGTGTGGACAAGGAGGGGACAAGGACCGTGGGTGGAACAAACTCCAAAGAGGGCTCATGCCATCACGTGTGCTCAGCCCTTGTGTCAGTTCCAGCTGCCTGCTGAGACAAGAACGGAGGGAGAGCTGCCATTTCAATACAACATTAGTCAAGAGGCACCTTGTGGAGTGCCCAGGTAAGATGTGAACCCATCCTTGCTAATATTTGAAGGCTTGATCTAAGATTCCCTGAAGCCAATATAAATACAGAAATTGTTTTCAGGGTGTGCTTGAAGCGGCATGAACTTGCTGCACTGAAATAAATGGGATTGAATCAGTTACAAGAACTTGAAGGGTGAGAGGAGGGACTCCTGAGGGCCTGAAAAGTAATAAGAATAATCAAAAAGGAGGGGACAGCAGAGCAGGAGCTGGGTGGCAGATGTTTGCTTGCTCTGAAGAATAAAAGGAGCAATCACAAAAATCGATAGCAAGTCTTATTAAAGGTGAGCTGGGTGCTTTCACTTTGATATTTTGCTTGGTTGTATTAGGCTTAGATACTGCACAGGTCAGGGATTTCAGACCCAGCATCTCTAGAGATCCCCTGCTTGCAAAGCATTCCCTCCAGAAATCTGCCACTGTCAAATGTACTTTCTAGTCCTCAGCTGGGGGTGAGAAAGTGAGAAGAAAAGGTGAGAAAGTGAGAAGAAAAGGCAAGAAAGGGGAAGAAAAGGGGGAGAAAAGGAGAGTGAGATAGAGAGGGAAATAGAGGAGAAAAAGATTAAAGATGAAAAGAGAGAAGAGGCAGGGACGGATGAGAACAAATGGTGTAAGGCAAGTGCCCCCTTATTCCATGGCAGTGTATGTCTCCTTATTTTCGATTTTCACATTCATACAATTTTTCTCTTGGACCATGTGCTCCTGAACAACCTGTACAATTTCCCTAAGGTGAAAACCTCCTCTTAGAGAGCTGCAGTGAATTTCATCTTAGAGTCTCAAAAATGCCAATAAGAGAACAAATAATATTTGCTCATGATAGTGTTCAGTGCAAACGATGACTGATTAGTGTTATGTGTGACATCAACAGAGACAGTAATCAAGGTTACTTTAGCATTGATTTTTTACAGAGGTGAGGCCTCTTTGATGTATTACTCCATCAACACCTTCAGAGCCAAACTTTGCACATGAAATTAATCCCAATTAATTATAACATTTGTAGATAGTGCTGGGCTCTTTTATATTGCAAAATAAATATTAATTCAGTGGCTTTTTTTTTCACCTTGTGCAGCTTGTGTGACTAGGAAAGGAAAGAAAAAAAATAAAAACAACCCTATTGATCAGTGCACTGAAATATGTTAGAAAGTTTTGGCACCTTAGGTGGTCTGAGAGGCTGCTTGCCTGGAATGAGTTTAAGACATAGTGGGGCAATTCAGGAAACTTGATCCAAATTGTATTGACTTTACTGATACAGTCATAGAAAAATATTGTTTCTAATATATGAAGGGGGACGAAGTTGCAAGTTACACATATTTTCACAAAAGACACATAGAAGACTGACACAGCCCTACAGGGGCAGTGCCTGAGGACACTGACCAAAGGCACCTTTGCAATTCAGAGACTTAATTGTCCAGATTTTTTTTTCTAGTATTACTGGGTTTTTTTAATAGCCAGAGTGATGAATAAATTTTTGTGACTTATGCTGGGCTGTCTTCAACTGATTTCCTCTGGAAAGGGAAGAAGCCATGTGTATCACTTTCGCTCCTTTGAAATTGACTCCAAATCCCTTTTGTGTGTGCAATACCAGTTTCTTCTGATTCCCAGAGTCTAGCACTCTGATTCCCCAAAGAATATGCTATGGCACTGGGAAAAAAGATGAACAAGCTGGAGAGGATTCCTGCTATTTGCTAATTGAGACACTTAATGCCTCATGTTGTAATCCTCCCCTGCTGGTGCATGCTGCTTCTTTATACTGAATATATAGGGAATTTTGACTGTGAAATTAGACCAGAGTCTCAACTTATTTGAACTCTTGAACCCACTCAGTCTTACCCATAGACACAATCTCACATCTTGATTATTTGGCATGAAGAGGATGTGAGAAAATTACACATTTTGTTCAGCATTTGCTGCAGATCACAAACATGTGGCTGTACTCAGTCTCATTTTTTACTGAGTCCAAAAATATAAAATAAGGTCAAACTAATAGCTAAAAACATTCTACTTTAAACATCAAATAAGTTGTCAAAATCCTGCCTAGGAAAAGTAACAATAAAGAGTCTCTAACTTGATTAGGCTCTTTGAAACCTCATCAAAGAATAAATAAATGAGTGCTTGCATTGTAACAGTAATGCTTGGATGGCCATTTCCTCACCAGATTTAGTCATCATATAGCATTATCTCAGAAACAATAAACTCTTTCTACAGCCCATTTTTGACTGAAAGGAAGAACTTAAGACCATTCTCTGCTTACATCCCAGCCTGTGCTATCTGAGTGGCATCAGTGAGGAGACTCAGTGAAACATTGGCCCCATCCTGGGGAAGAAATTCAAAGTGGTGTAGAACAGCAGGCAGCAAAAGAAGGTGACTTCAATGAGTCTCTGCTTGCTTCTAAATAAAGAGAGGAAAATCAGCTGGGAAGTAAACTCCCAATGACTTCAGTGCACATGGGAACCTGGTGGATGAGGCTTCTGCTGCTCTGTGGTGACGGCTGTGGCAGGGGCTCTGCAAGAGCGTGTATTGCCGCAGGCACGCAGCCAGCACTGTTAGCATTTGCCTGCAGCAGCAGCAACTCCTGCTGGGATTCTGTCCCTCAACAGCAAGGATCATCATGATGACAAAGATCCTGGCCTCTTCAAACTCCAATTCAATATTTCAGTGTTATCCGTGTTGGGATCCCAGATAAAGATGAAAGGTAGAATAGCCTGGAAACAACACTAACGGGCACCAATCTACACTTGTTGTCTGTCTGCTTGCTTAATCAGTGGGTTGAGCCAACTTAGGTTTAGTTGGAGAAAGGATCTGGTTTTACTTGCTCTATATTGGCTACTCATTCCTGAACAGCCATGGAGGATTTCAATTTTAATCCCTGTCCTTTCCCACTAAGTAGCACAGTAGGAATGAAGCTTGTTATATAAATTCTTGGAAGCTACAATGGAGTCGCATTAATATACAATGAAATATACAATGCAAGTGAATCTAGATAGGTCCACTTAAAAAGATGGTGGGTACTCTACTGTCCACCCATATTGTATGGGTTAGTGATTCCTGCTGGTAAAGGTTCCGAGTTTGGTTACATGTTCTTGCAATATCCAAAACAGTAAAGATCTGTAAGTAGCAAATATGTTACTGCTGATAATATGGATGATGAATGCTGCAGGGTGATTTTCAGGTTAAGGTTTAACCCAGCACACCCCTGCCTTTTCTCCAGTTCTTGGTCCAACCCAGATGTGGCAATCTCCCTAGCTCAATTCATACGTCACTTCCCCTAACTCTCCTTTCATGCTTTGCCATCATTGGACAGTGACCCTGACCCCAACCCCTTCCGCTTTCTGGGTGCATAAAAGATCTCTCCACGTGGGAGAGATTGTCTTGGATCCACCATGGGCTGAATAAAACATCTCTGTTCAACCCCCAAGACCCGGGCTGCTGTTCTATCTGTCCCTGCGCCGAGGTATCGATAACTGGGACCCGCAGAGCTCGTAAAGGGGGCATGTTGCTTTCCACTCCATGCCGCATTACCTGCTGCAGCCTGGGGCACAGAGGCTCCCCAGGATCTCGCAACAGATGAAAGTCAGAGATAACATGGTCTGACTTTCCTCAGTATCATGGCAGTAGACCTCTTGTCAATTTTGTATTGTAGACCTCTTGTTAATTTACCTCTGATTCATTGTGGTGTTAACAAGAGCAGAAACAGTCTGTGCATATATAGGACATTAGTATTTTGAGTGTATCCATGCCTTAGGATTTGCATGTGAATATGAAATAATTCTATGCAAGTATGGGATGGGATTTAATTGTTTTCTCGAACAGTTGTTTTCTCAAATTGTTCTCTCCTTATCTTTTTGGAAGCAGTTCAGACCATCAAAGAATTGTTGTTGATGAACTCACTAATTAATTTCCAATACTTAACCTTGTATTTCACTTCATTACTGGTGTTCTGTTCCCCCTAGTTTTACATTTGGTATCAGAAAGTTCATTTGGAATACAGTCAATCTTCCAGTGCTAGCTCTGCACTCTAAATATTTTATTCAGTAAGGACACAATGGGAATAATGTTTGTATCTGTCAAGGAGATGCATGAAAACTTCTGAGCTGCATTGTCTAGAGAAAAAAACTCCATACAACCAAAAACCACAATCAAAAATACAGGATGATGTGACTTAAAAAAAAAAAAACCAAACCAAAAAACTAACTAAATTAAGGTACAAGGTGATTGTCTATTAAAAGAAAATAATTTATAGGCAAACAATGAGTTAATAAAAGTAGAAGGATGAAATCCCTTAGCTTAAGAGTTTATTTTAAAATTACTTAATCAGATGATTGTTTTTATTATATTTTATTTCCTTTAATGGTTTATTGTATGCTTACATTATTATCTTAGCAGCTCAGGGGATAAATTCCTTCAAGAGAGAGAGAAGTGACAATTCAATGTTTAAATGTTGATATTGAACCTGATGGTTTCTCTGTGTACAGCGTCCAAGACACCTGAGGATCCCATTCTGAGCTAAGGGGCTTCTGGTGATGTTTTGTGGAGGTTGACCTAGAACAGAGGCTAGACAGAGTTAAAGAATAAAGTAGGGATTTATTAAAAGGCCTCAATGGATCCACTTTGGACAGCACAAGAGCTTGGCCAGGGCTACACCCGAGATGAACCAAAATGGTCACAAAATGGACAACCGGTCACAGGGTCTCTCACTTTTATAAGTTTTGGTCTATTAGCATATTGGAGCTAATTGTCCAATTATAGCTTTGGGTTATGAAGTCCCATCCTCCTTGTTTTTCTCTCTTCAGTGCACGTTGTTTACGTTCTTGGGCCTGAAATTTGGATCATTTGTCCTTGGTCCCCAGCTAGAGAAGGAATTGTTTTGTCTCCCTACTCTGTGAGGAGAGCTTACCATCCCCTAATATGAAGCTCAGAAGTACACACTAAAGCAGCACAGAATCTGAAAAATACAAAAGCTGAAACCTGAGGCTTCACTGATATGGAGGGGGAACAATGAGGGAATGGTATGGAGAAGAAGAAAACATGTTTCATGCTGGCCAGTCCCCTCCTGTCTACTTGTGTAACTCCACTTTCTCAAACCAATTCACATAAGCAATGAGGTCTAAAAGCACACAATGGGGCTAATTAATCAACAGAGCAGTTTATGGTTCCCATAGATTCTCACTCAGTGAAGATCTGTAAATTAAGATTAGATGCTTTCTGTTTTGCTTACAGAAATACGTGTTTTCAGACTTGGAACAGGATCAGTTAGGAAGTGCCTTAGCCAGCATTATTTCAGAGATTATAATATATCCACTGGTGCTACATTTTAAGAATTCTTTTTTTTGCAGTATAGACCACCGCATTGTAGTTCTTTGTGCGTATGGATTATAAAGACTGCTGCTGGTGACATTAGGCCTTTGCTATTAATAGTACCTTCAATGCAAACATTCTCTGTCTCTGCAAGGTGGCCTGGGAACACTTCTGGGCTTTGGGTAAGGATGTACATCTCAGCTGTGGTTTGCTTCTAAGTAGGAACAAGACCTGAATTTGTACCAGTACTTTCACTCTCTTCCTTCCTGTGCACTGATTTTTCTTTCTGTGCCTTTCTGTCCTTTCTGTGAACAGAAGGGCAAAAACCCAGGCAATCCAGCAGGACTGAACTCATGGTGGGCCTGGTCATCATCCCAGCCTGGGTGATCCATGAAATCAAGACCTGGAGGAATAACACTGGCTATGTCACAGGTCATTTTAGTTTGGTCTTCATCCAATTATAAAATATTTTTCTGTCTTGAGTTATGTATTTGTCATCCCATTTTGGCTCTCTTGAGGTTCACCTATTATATTCTCTTTTAGGACACAGAGAAAGCCCCAGAATTCCCTGATCTGATTGTGTGGGGTTTGATGCAAATATGTAAGGAATGCCAAAAAAGCATTTCTAGTGCTCTGTGATGTTTAGACAATTGGGTAAAGCATTGAGATGACAGGTGAGTTGGAAGGAATGGAAAAGAGGCGAGAGGGTATTGAAAGTAGCACCAAGATTCTGAGCAAAAACACAAGTCATGTAGAAACTCTTCCCAATTTTGATATTAAATGAGACAGTTTAGGTACAGTCTGTAAATTTCCACTCAAATTTTTTAAATATAGAGATATCACTACAATGTGTCTGTGACATCAAGAATCCCTGTTGGGTCCATTCTTGAATGTGAGAAAAATCTATCATCATTATGTTAATGACTCTCTCGGCAGTTCCTCTGGGGATTTTTTACAGTTTCCTAAAACCATCCACTGGACAAGACTTCCTTTGGGACTTTATTAACTGTTGATACTTTCACACTTTCCAGAAAATTTGCAGTAGAATATGTTCCATATTTTCGAGCATGGTATGCAGTGTATCGGTTGCTTAAATTTTGTGTCTCAATATTTACATGTTCTGAGAAACGAGGCATCTGGTGACTGAATTCATAACATATCAACTCCTGACTTTGCCAGGTTGAATCCTATATGGTGGCTGCCTTGCAGGGGTCATGAAAGATTCCACTGCAACCCAAATATCCTACTCCTTCCTAAGAACCTAAGAAAAAAAGGGGCAGAAGTGATGGCTGATATCATCAGAGGTGCCTAGGACATTCTCTTAGCCTGTGGATTGAAGACAAAGTTCCTTTTGACTTTCATAGTGAACAAGATGACACTTATGTTCTGGGAGAACAAAAATACATAGACGAGATATTAATTTTCATTTTCTTCAGTTTTCCCTTGAATTTTTACATTTTAAATCGGGTCAGAATAGAAAGTTAGTGATTCTATGTTCAAATTTTTTGACATTCTAGAGGTTGCCTTAACCAAGCTGGGAGGCCTAGAATATCACCTTTGACAGTTTCAAACCCCTCAGCAACAGAAATCATGTCACACCCATAAAACTTGGGGCAAGACCAGACACAGCTGTCCCTTAGGATCAAAATAAAAGGCTCCAATCAGATGGAAGAATTGGAGATACATCCTTTTATCTTTACTTTTTTTTTTTTTTTTGAGCATTCAGATTTGATCTTTATTGGCATGAATGCAAAAGAATATTATAAACTTGGATGCTTGAAACTGCATGAAGTGAATTTCAAATAGCATATTCATTTAGAACAATCTGAATTTGCAAATCACGCTGCATTAGTAACTCCCATAGTTTACAAAAGGGAATGATATGGCAGGAGGGATGTAATTATCCAAAGCAAACAACCAAATGAACAAGCACACATTCAGAGCAAAAAGAGATTACCGTGGACTCTGCAAGATCTTCATACAGGAAAACAAGTTTCACAAAAATAAAGAAATTCAAATGCCAACCATATGAAATAATAAAGACAAAGAAGCCAAACTCAGCAAATTAGTTCTTTGGAATTAGATAAATCTAATTCTATTGTTTTATAGTTTCCCACCACATGCTGAGTATCGTCATCAGCTAGGACTGTTTATTGGTGCCTAACGACCCACTGCTGTCCGTGAATCACAGTTTTACTAATACAGGCATAACTTAGTAATTTCTTTCCCAGTCAAAGTTTTTTACATCTTTGGGAGATGTTTAACTTTAAAAAAGAGTCCAGGGATAAGAATTCACGAGGTCTTATCCCAGTGTTTAACTGTATTTGGAACAGATTGCTTGGGAAAGTTTTGTAGTTGCTGCTGTAATGAAGCAACTTCTTACATTCTATGAATATCTAAATTAACCAGAAAAAAGTGTGCTGTATCAGGAAGGTCCAAAGCTGTAATCATAGTCCCTCACTGATATACTGATACATATAACTCACCGAAATATGTATATAACTCATTGAAATATATATATAACTTACTTATATATATATGTAAAAGTCACTGATATCTATATGGACATGTATTATATAGGCATATAGGCATTGGGAATTATATAGGTATATATATAGAGAGAGATAAAGGCATACTCTGTTTACCTAATTGTGCAGTACACATCATCTACTTAGCTCCAGATTTAGGAGTTCACTGTCAGGAGCCAAAACTGAAGGACTAATTGGAGAAAAGGACCACTTTGGTTTAATTAGCATGTACATTCTTTAGCATATTGATAAGTGGTTTGCAAGAAGAGCTTAACAGTGGAAGAATTTTGGATGGCACCTAAAAAATACCCAGTTGGGAGTGTCAGATTTGAAATGGATTCTAAGGAACTGTAGGAAGATCTCCCAGTGCTCCCTGGGTAAGCAAACAACTGGCAGATAAAATCTGGTACCTATTAGTGCTTGTGGGTAGGACCTGGCATTTGGGGTACCTCATTCCCACAGGTTCCAAAGATTTTTATGTCATTGAATCCTTTGAGAGTCCAGGCCAAAATAAATTGCCTGAGGTCACACAGAAAGCCTGCGGCAAAATGAAAGACTCAACCCAGCTTTGCTGAGGCCTCCTACAGCAACTTTAAGTGTAAGACCATAATTTTTTGTCCTTCATGCTTAAAATAGGGGCCTGTTTGCAATATTTGTAGACACCAGTAAAATTCCATGACCCACAGCACTAAAGAAATCTGTTTCTATTTGTCGTCATTCCATTTAATAAAGTAAAATATCTTCCAGAGCTTTATTCTGGCTGTCAGTGCTCTCCCCAAACCCTCTCACCTACATATTGCCATATTTCAGGCTCAGTATTTAATACTAGTGGTGCAGTTGAATTTCCATAATTCAGCTGTTCAATCAAGATTCTCCACCTTTTCAAATGTGTAAGTCATAAATATGAAGAAAAAAAATACTGTGTGTAATCTCTGCTGACTGAATTAAAAATCTTAAAGAAACTTTCCATGCTATGAGGACTGTGAAGGATTTGGCAGAAATGGTGCTAACAATTAAAGCAGCCAGAGACAGATTAAATTTGCTGATGACAGCTCATTTCTGAGATGGTTACAGCAAAAGTCTGATAAACGCTTATCTGAAATTCACAGTTTTGATGAGGCTTCTGCTTGTACCAGGAGAAAATGAAACACTTTAAATAGCATGTGATCCCAGGGAAAGGTCTGCTTGGGATTGCAGAGGGAAGCTAGGATTTCTGTTGCAGTTATGATTGTGAATTATTATAACCCTTTGTTTTCACAGCAGGAAAAATAAGTCTAAACTGTGTCTTACAGGTGAATCCAAGGGCAATTTCAATCTCCATAGAAAGTTTTCAATGTTTAAGCAAAGGAGGGGAAAAAAAAAAAAAAAAAAAAAAGAAGAAAGGGATGGGGAATATATTTGAACCAACAGAAAAAATAAATGTAGGATTTTTTTCATACATATAATGGGAGAAAGAAGCAGCCATCCCAGTGTATTTTGAATTCCTCAGACTCAGAGGTAATAATGCATCTAGGAGAATAGCCCTGGTGTTACTCTGGTTTGAAGCACATCTGCACGCACAGATGTGTGCATTACAAGAGAACCAGCTGAACCCTGGAGAATGAGCTCGGTTTGTCTGAATTGTTACAGGTCTGTGCGGTCCTTGCATCAGGGTCCTGTACCAGCAGCCCCATAGTTCTCTGTAAGACCTGGCACTGGAAAGTTTAACAGAAAAATTAAAACTCTGTGTCTGGTCCCTTGGGCTGAGCATAAGTATGACAATTTCATCAAGTCCAGTAGATTTTAAGATGCTTTTCATAGGTGAGAAGCTACTACGGTGTACAGCAGAATCATGTCACAGAAAAAAAGACAGAAATAGGTAGACAGATGTTATTCCAGGCAACAGTCAAGGCCGTGCAGACATTAAATGAAACAGAGCTAACTGAAAATGAACTGACAAGAGAAAATATTTTGCACACATGGTACAAATAGACAGTGGAATTCATTGTCAGGGAAGCAAAGGTTTAGGCACAGTTTAAAAGAATTATTAGCACTTAAATGGCTAATATATCTTCCAGAGGGTGTTTTTAAAGGACTGTCAGAAAAATATTAAACTTCTGTGACAGAAATTAGTAGGAAGAATATTAAAAAGTATTTTTTTAACATAAGAGCAAAGTCTAACTTAGAGACAATAGGTATAGAAGATCTACAAAAAACCCAAAAAACAAAACCAAACCCAAACACAAATAAACACTCAACTTTGTCCACAAAAGGGATTTTTGTGGACACTTTTCTCTAAGTGACTTATTGTTACTCTTACCAGCCTAATGTTGCTTCTGATTCAGGAAAGCAAAACTTGTACTTTGTAAGTTTAGGTCAATTTCAGAAAAAGTGTGAAGAGTCAAGAAGAAAGGGAAAAAAGAGGAAAGAGAAGGAGGAGGAGGAGAAGAAGAAGAAGAAGATGAAGAAGAAGAAGAAGAAGAAGAAGAAGAAGAAGAAGAAGAAGAAGAAGAAGAAGAAGAAGAAGAAGAAGAAGAAGAAAAAATGGTGCAGTAATAATTTTGAAATGGAAACGCACAATTGGTTAAAGCTGTGGCATACAGACTCCTCTTTCTTGTACTGCATTTTATATATTAGATTACTCACACAGGGATTTAACTAGAAACATATCTTTTATTAAAATCATATAAATAAAAATATGTCCCTCCAGCATGTTTACAGATGCATTTATTTATTTTACAATATTCTATTTAATTAAAGATCTGCTGTTTATAGGAATAAAACTTTCTGAGACGTTTATATCTCCAAGATAAAATTGGACAGGTTTGCAGTGACACAATTGACATCCAAACCTTCTGCACATATGATTTGTGCAGAAGTTGGATATTACACAGTTGTGTTATCAGCTAAACAGGGGCTTACAAACTCAGCATTCAGTAAATTTGAATATCTCAGTTGCTATATCTCAGTAGTTCTTTCCTGTGGAAATGGGGATTTTTTTTTTTTTTAAAGCCCTTAATTTTTTTTCACTGAAACTTGGGCAGAAGTGCAAGAGGAAGATCCAAATGTTGACGTGAACTTTGTCTTCTTTGTCCCTCCAGAGGAAACACGAGGAGGCAAAATGGAATTGAAAGCTTTGTCAGAGGCCCTGAAGTTCAGTTTTTTGGTCTTTGCTCTAGGAATGCCTTTGGCTCATGAGGTAACCTGTCCATGGCAAAGAGATTTTCCTCACATCCCAGTGGCCATTCACTGCTCTGCAATTCTGATATCTCTGCATTAGCATTCCCTGCTGGATGCCTCCAGACCAGGAGTTCACACACTCCTCAATTGCACAGAATTTGCCACCTTTTCTATGAACTTGTTTTGAATAACTGATCAATCATGATTTTCCTGTGGATGGGAGATGGTTTTCCCCTGTAACATTGTGGTTCTATTTTGAAACCAATATTTTCCTTTGGATGTTATTGCTTACAAAAGGTTATGAAAGATACAGAGTTTTAGATTTTATTAGAGACTAAGCTCAACTGCTCCTATAGGCATTGTTTAAAAAAAAAAATTGTCTTATTCATTGTTTGCCTATGAATTGTAGTTCATCTTTGAAAATCTCAATAGTCTGTCTTTCTGAGAATTAATATCAAGATTAAAATTCAAGATCTAAAGAAGCAGAAAATAAAATTATTATTCTCTATTTGTCTAGTTGCATAGTAAATATTATACAATGTTTACTTTTTCTTTTCTTCATAACTCTGTGTAAAGTATTGAGAAAGAATGCAATTTTTTCAATTTTTTCCCCTAAACTAGATAAAAGCTCAGTTTCTGAAAATTTAAGGGAAAAGTATAAGAAAGAGGAGATTAATTATCTTAAGAAAAAAGACAGGCTAAAACAGATTTATAAAATTTAAAACTAAAAAAACCTCAACCAGCAACNATTTTTTTTTTAACTTCTGAATTTTTTTCTCCCCCTGGGGAAGAGGAAACAAAAAAACCCCAACCAACCAAACAAAACAAACAAACAAAAACCCAAAAAACCCTCAGAAACCAAAGAACAGCATAATTATATCTCAGAACTTATGTGAACTTATTCACATGTGAACTTATTTTTTCATTTTGCTACCCCTGTACCCGGATACACATGACCAGAGTATTTATGTTGTCTGAAGGATAACATCTTATTCATTTCAGGATGGATATCCTCCTCTTGTTACAGTTTCACTGTGCAACAGCAGCCTGTTTTTATAAGCAGGATAGTCAAGCAAATCTATAGATCTGTGAGCAAATGCAAGAACTTTGCATTTTTAAAAAAAAATTTGGTTGACTTCATTGAATCATGATGTTTTCAGCCTCTTTATTTGCTGCTGTTTATGAATGGTCAGACAGTAGCTCAACTGCCAAGTGATCAGAGAAATACATATGAATGAAATAACAGTAATCAGCGTTAGTGCTGAAATAAATATTTGCATCAGGTTCTGGTGAGCAAGGGCTATAAAAATTAAATTACAGCTAAAATTTTATTTTCCACTCAGGTTTTCAATTTAGGGGCCATTACCACAGTAGATTCAGTAATGTTAATAACATCACAAAATTTTAGAGTTAAATTTTACCCTCAGTATATGACACTATGATTAAAACAGCCCTCTTGCTAACGATGATGAATTAGTGTGATAACAGTGGAAGTTTACTGACAGCAAGGTAAAAATAAAATTACAAATAAAAATGAAGACTTCTGAAAGGGGTATTGGTCTAATGCTCATCAACTCATTAGAAATACTCTGTTCAGCCATTTCCATGGAATTTAGTACACACAAAAGTATTTTCTCCAGACTTTTTAATGACAACATATTCTTTTTTTCCCCAAAAAGAGTCATGGAGACAGGACATCTGCACTTCATGTATTTTTAAATCATTATTGTGTCTTTGGAAATACTCATATATTTCCTGTCATTTTTATGCTTTTCAAAAAATTTTTACGTT
>VXBC01002323.1:40999-68232 GCA_013399945.1 Ploceus nigricollis | reverse complement strand
GCTCACACTATTGGTTCATTTTAAAATTGTGGTGATACTGTTACTATTGTTTCTGCTTTTCTAGGAAGAAAAAACAGACAAGGAAAATATGCTGGAATAAAACCCCAGATATTTAAGAAAATGTGATAACTACACACCTTTGTTTTGTTTTTTGTTTTGTTTTGTTTTGTTTTTTGTTGTTTTATTTTATTTGCATTCACTGGCACATGAAAAAAATGCAGACAAGTGTTTTCTACTAAAAAGATCTAAGAAGTTAGAGGTTTAAAAAATGTTTTGATGAAAAATTTCTAAGCAGATGAAGAGGTACACTTTCAGTAATATACTTAATACTTTCACATCTCCTTCCTAAAAGGATATTTTCTGTTCCAATCTGTATGCAGAGGTATGCGTTGGAGAATGAAACGTTACTGCATGGTATATATAAAATAAATGAAATAGCGTGTCCATATTTAATACATATTTGAAGGCACTTCAAATGCAAATTCAAGCACCAGAGAGTGCATCTATATGGATAAACTACAAAGAGTGAAGAGATGAGCTGAAGCACTGACATGTAATCATCTATACTATTTAATTTTTATCATGCCTATGTCACAGGTTTGGCTTATGCTGAGGGCACTCTCCCAGCCATTCCCTAAACAGGACTCAAAGGAAAGAGTGTTCCCAGGTGTCATCCTGAGCCATACCATCCTGTTTTAGGGTGGGGACACAGGAGGAAGAATGTTTTGAGTACAAAGTAATTGATCCTGATCCTTTCTAATATCTTATTGCCAGGAGGAAAATTAATTTTAAGTCCAGCTGTGTCATGAGAAGCCAAAAATTGTACTTCTTACAGGGATGAGACAATTGTCAGGAGGCAATATATATATCAGTCCTGGTGGGAGGCTGAGATCCTACATGTGCAAAATGACAGATGATATCAAGGTTGCCAGTCCCTAGATTGTCACAGCTGGGGTGTCACTAGTGTTCCCTCTGTCCCCATGTGTGACCTGAGCTGACCTGACCTCACAGAGACCCTTCACTCGCCGTGCTTCTTCTTCCCTGTGCAGGGCTGCCAGTCCTCCCCAAGACCCCACCAGTAACTGCCCTTGTGCTTGCACTCATTTAGTTGAACCACTACACACCATCTTGTAGAGAGTCGTCTTTCCTGTTGAAGATTGTTAATTTGTTCAAGGAGTGTAAACCCAAATCTTTAGCGAAGTTTAATGCTGGCTTATTTCAGAAGGAAATGCTGACTGATTTCAGGAGAAAGTTTCATTAAAATGAACATATTTGACTTTGTAGCCTTTTGCATTAATTCAACCAGTTTGTATTCAAATGACACTTGAAATTAAACCATAATATTTTTTAAAGGGCTTATCAACAGGAGTACAAATATCAGTATTTGGTCCTATCCAGGACTCTGAACAGCCCTGTGTGCTGGGATCAATGTTCGGGACAGGACTGATCTGTAGAATGCTCAATTAAAGAAAAATTTTCAAAGTTAATCATAAATGAACTTGAGAAAATTTATAAAGGCAGTTAATATTTCTACATCAGTAAAGTGGCAAATTTCAGTCTCTGTAGGGTGTCTCTAAGCCAAAACTCTCCAAAGTCTCTGAAGGAAAATCATCAGAAGTCACGAGCAGAGTTTAAAATTAAAAGTTACATCCTAACTCCTCACTCTTCCATGGACTTTCTGAACCTCTGGTCAAACACTGGAACAGAATTCTTAGACATGTGGTCGATGCCCTTTGTCTATAAGTGTTGACAGTGCCCCAATGCCTAAATGAGTGCCCTTTGGTCAACCTTGAAATGGTCAGTGAGGTGGATTAGTAAATAATTGTAGGCCCTTTCCAACTGAAACTATTCTATTCTATTCTATTCTATTCTATTCTATTCTATTCTTCAATAATAACACCATAACATTTTTGTACTTTCTTAGAGAAGACCAAATGCTTATACTTGCAGTTTCCATGAGTTCTCTTATCCTCTCTGATCCTGCTTCTCACTCCCAGCTCCAAAACGAGACCACAATTCCTTTCTGATTGCTTCAGCTGTTGTTACTGTTAACATTTATTTTCGTCAAATAATATCCAAGGAATGTCTGGAAAATCAATGTTTAATAAGTTACAGTAATGTTTTCAATTTCCTGTCATCTGCTTTAATGTACATGTGTACCATGTCATTTCTCATCACTTTCTAAATCCATCTTGTTATCAGCAAGGTATAGCTTAATGTACAGCTAACTCTTTCGTAGGTGACCTTAAAACATACACTACTGGGGATGCTTTGCAGAGGAGTCATTCTTTCTTTGCAGTGAAGGTGACAGAGGGAAATACTTGGAAGCTGCAGCACAAAACTTCAGCAAGGGCTTTTACATTTGGCTACACATCCTTAGGGAAAAAAAATACTCTTTAGGTAGAAGAAATTCATTATGTTTGCAACGGTGTGACCATTGAGTACTGGAAGAGCATTTGCCTGGCAAAAGTAGAATCCAAAGGCTTAATCAGATAGGGTTTCATAGCATTGTCTGAGGATCTGACTTTTAACATTTATTATGAGGATCTGACCTCTAATATTCATTACTATTACTTTGCTATACCTTCTTCTTTGCAGTGACTTAACTGGTTGACAGAAAAATATGAAGAAATGAGACTGTGATGATTTACTTCAAGGTTTCCACAAGCATTGCGTTGAGATGTTTTTCTATGAGATGAAAGCTTGAGGAGAGGGAAACAAAAGTAGAAGGTGAAAGACTGCCTTGCTATGATGCAAAGAGAAAGAAATAAGGAGAGTACCAGCAGACAAAGCAAATTAAGAGGGATTTCACTTCCAGAGGAGATTGATCCAGCCATCTGTAGGCATCCAAACAGTTCAGTTAGTCTTGTTTGGATATTGTATGCTGTCAATTCCCGTAGAGCAGAGAGTTTGCTGTGGAGAGCAACCCAAAAATGGAAGAAGTGATGTAGGCCTTCAGACCACCTGAACAAAAGTCCTTGGCTCAAGTCCCCACCATTTAGATGTTTCATTAGCCACTCACTGCAAGTCATTAAATCTTACCAGACACAACAGCATGGCTTATAAAAAAGGATGGGGACACGGAAATGGTGGTGCTGGCACTCAGCACATAGTCTTGTTTTTCCAGTGATTCTGCTAGACACTTCTTACTCTTGGTCATGTTTCCCTCCCATTCTTGTTCTTTTTTAATGGCTTTAAGTATAATTGCTGGAGCATGCAAATGTCTCCCTACCCAGATGTGTTAAAGTCTTAGGTCAGCCTTTTTGCATGCATAAAACTCTCCAGACCCAGATTTAATGAAGACTTGGGAAACAGAAAAAGTAAAGAAGCAGTGAGTCTGGGAACAAGGGCCAACCCACTCATCCCAATCCTGAAGACATGGAAAAGACTGTGAACTCCCACATAGATTTCTGCATTCAATTCATTACCAGTTGGTGCTTAGAGATAACATTATGGAAGTCTTTGTTTCTCCACTTGGCTTTAATTGCCTTCCTCATTAGGATTTATCTTTCTGATATGGNTTTTTTTTTTTCCCTTCCTCTGGAATATATGAAACTGTTCTTCAAATGCTAACTAATCTAACCAATTTTGTATTGAAGCATGAATGCATTTTAATTCACTATTCAAACTGTTGTAGCAATGAATGTTTCTGCATCCCTAGCAATATGTTGAAAGAGAGCTTTTTGCTGCTTAAAAAAAAAAAAAAAAAAAAACTTCTGCAATTTCTTTATACAGTCTGATTAAAATCCAATTAAGTACAAACACAATTAAACCTTTCTACCACAGTTTGCAGAATAGGGTTGATGGAAGTAAAGTTGTCAATCAAAGATCCAATAGGGAGTAGTAGCTTGTCATCTATGTTACTTTTAACCAGTAAAAGTGTTAAGCTNCTTTAATTGCCTTCCTCATTAGGATTTATCTTTCTGATATGGCAAAATATGATTTCAATAGATGATGCAACGTTATGCAAAAGAAGTTGAAAATTATTTCCCATAGAACACTATTAATGAATGTTTATGAGTTTCAATGCAAGTAATTTAAAAGGCTCAGAACATACCTTTCTTGAGAGCTCAATTCAACACCATAGACGTTTGGTTTAAAATAAACTAAGTTTCATGTTTGGGGTTTTCTTTCTTTTTTTCCTTTCCCCTTTTTTTTTTTCCCTTCCTCTGGAATATATGAAACTGTTCTTCAAATGCTAACTAATCTAACCAATTTTGTATTGAAGCATGAATGCATTTTAATTCACTATTCAAACTGTTGTAGCAATGAATGTTTCTGCATCCCTAGCAATATGTTGAAAGAGAGCTTTTTGCTGCTTAAAAAAAAAAAGAAAAAAAAACTTCTGCAATTTCTTTATACAGTCTGATTAAAATCCAATTAATTACAAACACAATTAAACCTTTCTACCACAGTTTGCAGAATAGGGTTGATGGAAGTAAAGTTGTCAATCAAAGATCCAATAGGGAGTAGTAGCTTGTCATCTATGTTACTTTTAACCAGTAAAAGTGTTAAGCTAAAATACTGCATTATCAATGTATTGCCACATGCAAGTTTATTAGGAAATATCTCACTTCTTTGATTGTTGTTCTGCTTATCATCAGATCAATACTATTTTGTTTATATGGCACCTTTCTTGACAAAGTCATCCCAAGGCATTTCACAACAATAAATGTACACATAATAAAAAGGCAGTTAAAAATACAATAAAAGGAAATTAAGCATTAATGTACAATCCAATCTTATTGTGAAGTCAGTGCTGCCAAAGAATAATTTGATGGCATTCAAACTTTTTAAAAATTCTTGTTTTATTGACATTTTGAAATTTTATAAAACCAATAAAATGCCTAGCCATAACAAATAGGGAATATACATCATATATATCAGAATTTCTCTCAGTCCAGTCTGTCAACTAGCATAAATAAGCATTTCCTTGCTTACTTCTATAAAGCTGTAACAAATGATGATTGGGTCCATTACATGTTGATTTAAACTTTAAAGACAAAATAAATTTCTTATCATTTGGGGGTTTGATGTTGATAGTAGTTGCAGACAGGTTACTCTTTTTTTTCTTTGCTAACATCACTGAAAACTCCTAGGAGGGTATATATGAAACTTCTTCTCCAAAGGGCAAAAAAGTCAGTGTAAAATTCTCTTTCTTATCCAGGATTTGAAGAGATATTGTGGGATACCACTAAGCACCACATAGTCACTCATTGATTTCCCATGCACAGGATGAAGAAGAGAAATGGAAGGGTAAAGGTATGAAAACTTGTGACTTGAATTAAAGACTGTTTAAAAGCAAAACCCACATGTACAAAAAAATCCAAAAAACAAAACAAACAAACAAACAAAAAACTAAACAAAACCAACCAAACAAACAAGGAATGAATTCATCTCTTCTCATGGGCAGGAAGGGATTTATCCATTCCCAGGAGAGTGGGTTTCCATTGCCCACAATTGTTACCTGAGAAGACAAATGCCATAACTCTGAACATCCCCTCTTCCTCTTTTCTCTAGGTTTTATTGATGAGCATAATGTCATATGAAATGAGACACCTCTTTGGCCAGTTGGGATCAGCTATCCCCAGTGTGTCACCTCCTTGGACACCTCCAGCCTGGTCACTGGCAGAGCAGAGAAGGGTACAGCAGCCCTTGATGCTGTGTGAGCACCCCTCAGGAACAGCTGGATCATGACTTGTGTTATAATCCAAATGTGTTTTTGAACTCAAGGCTGGAATTTGGTCCACAAGCTTTGCCTCTAACTTGCTTTTACACAAAAATTCAGCAGAGGGCCACCTCCATCTCTGCCCCCTCACTGCTCTCTCTCATTTTTATGCTGTTCTTAAACTCTCTACTGTGATCTGTCCTCTGACATCTCTGAGACTGCTTACTCACTGCACTTTTCATTTTGTCCCTACTTCACCTGTCTGTCTCTTTGGAAGATGGGACTACAGGAAAAGCAACATAACTAAGTCCAGTTCAACTTACAGAAAACTATAACTGTGTCATCTGCTCTGGGACTATCAGGAATGGATGTAACATGCCTCAGTTCAGTGAGGAGATGAACTTACAAGATCTGATGGCTTCAATGAATTCTGGATGCTCTTTGTNGTTCCCCAGGATCGCGCAACAGTACTAGTTACTGACAAGAAACTGGGGTATATTTATGCATGTGCAGCCAGGCAGATAGTCCAAGTTTGAGAAAACCTGAAAATCGCAGCTTAAGAACTGTTAAAAATAAAAGTAAAAATAAAAATTAAAATAAAATAAAAAACAAAATAAAAAAAACCCCAAAACCAAATCCAAAACCAAACCAAACAAGCAAGCACAAAAAAACCCAAACAATTTTTAATGTCTATTTTAGCACATTCGTATACTTATCCTTGACCGAAGTCAAGTGCACCTTAGTGGTAAGTATACCTCTGAATAGTTTGCCTAGTACCAAAGCTTATAAGCACTTTTACATTTTTTTGTCCCCTAAATGATTGGCCCAGGCCACTTGTGGTCCTATCTGAAACCAACAGAAGTCAACACTGAGATTTGCTCTATCAGATTTTATTCTTCAGCATCTGATTTAGTCCTTAAGACACTGGTCGTCAAAGGTGACAAACAAGGCAAGATTTCTTTGTCTCAGAGAGCTGTTTCAGGGTGAAGTGAAGCTTATCTTTATGAGTTCCTGAGTTTTTTTTCCCCAGCTATAAAGGGAACCTATAAGACTGTAAAGGGAATCTAGTGAAACTCACTTCTACTTAGATGTTTACATTTAGTCAGTACGTTCAACTCATACTTTGTAAAGGTGGGGAGGAGTCACTAGCCAAAGACAAAATGTTTTTTAATCCAGACACTCCTCTGCTCCAACCCTGAGGCTCTCTTCCCTCCCCCATGTTTTTTAAACAAAAGGATGTCACTTTTCACTAGGGCTAATTCAGTTGTGAGGCAAAGAGAATGACTGGGCAGGGTGTAATAATTACAGCACAATGTGATGATCCTCTAGTGTATTCCCTGAAGAAGTATGATCTCAGAGAATTTCTGCTAGGTCCTCTTCAAGTAATTACTGTCAATTCATGCTTATCTGCCAGCTCTCTCTCCAGGTTCTCTTTTCCTTGCCTACCTCAGTGAAGATACTGATTCTGACAAAAGGAGCCATTTGTCAAGGAGCTGGCATGCAAACTTTTCCCTCCTGTTCTTTGCTGAAATTATGCAAAAGATTACAGTCCAGCCTAAACCAATATGTACCTTATCAGCTAAATAGTAGAGCACATGATAATCAACGTCAAATGGACATTGGTGGTAGCAGATACAGCTATGGCCTTCTCACAACCACTTCTGGACGACCAACTTCATTTTCAACATGGGAAATCACAGAGGGCTTTCAAATAGATCACCAAGGCTGATTCAGTAATTGAAAGTTCTGTAGCTGTAACAATCCTAGAAGAGGATTTTGAAAATAGACTCTCCTTCCTCAGAGGCCACACTGGAAGGGAGGAGTCTCTGAAAAGATGAATGTTGCCTACACATGAAAGAGCAACACATAGGTTTTCTTGGGCTTCCACAGTGATGACCCTGACTTCAGCTTGGCCTGGCATGGAGTGAAATTACAGTGTAAGATTTGTTTACCCTCTCAGAGTTTAGACAGGGGACCTTTGACTTACAGTTTCTGTGCAAGCCTGGTTTAGGCAATAGCAAATTAAAATCCTCTAATGACTAAATACAGGTGGATTCCTCCTCTAATCACTACATTATTTAATTTTAAATTCTTGAATGGAAAATGTAATTGGCTCAGACTTCCTCTAAGAGCTGCAATAGAGACTACTATTTAGAAGGTTTAACCATCTAGTGCTGCAAAGAATAAATCTACAGGAATAAGGAAAAGTCATCACATGTATTCTAGTGCTTTTGACAAAATAGCAAGGGTTGTATAAAACCAATTTATTTGAACCAGAATTCTCATCCTTGTTTCTTAGACTACAGAGAAAATGTGAAACTCTTCAAAACTCTGAAAGTCTACACAATCTGAGATTCTGAGCATGGATTTTGTTCCTCTGTAATTTCCAATTTGTGTGAGCACACCCTGAGAACCAAGAGATTGTCAGGGTCCCTCTGCACTATTTTGGTAATCCTGCAGCTGTGGTGGTGCAGTTTGTGAGACTGGATGTAGGACTGGCATATCCCACTGCTAAGCCAGTTTCTCATGTGTGCCTCTGCCATTAGACAGGGTTGCACTTTGGCAATTACATTGTCATTGTTCAAGAGATTGCTTCTCTTTCCTAAAGTGCAATATGCACCTTCTATTTCCTGGTCAGTCTTCACCACATAGGGGAAACAAAGTCAGTCCCCTTGAAGAAATAGGCAGTGTGTAATTTTCACCTTTTTCATGTTTTAAGTATATATTTTAGTTTCAAGGCTATCTGCATAACACATGAAGGGTAAAGTAAGAAGGAACTAGGAGAAAGGTAGAACTCCTTACCCTGACAATTTGAAGAGGGTGCTCTGGCTTTATCAAATGCTAGCATTTGCCTCAGGATTTGGGCTTATTATGAGCTTGATTTAGCTGTCAACAAATTGGTCCAAAACAACTGTCGTCCCCATACTAGTTCCTTCAAGCCATTTAGTCTCTCTGGAGGATAGGTACTTTTTCATTTGTGTGTTGTGATTTGCTTTTTTTTCCCCCACTCCTTTTTTTACCCCCAGCACTGTTATTAGTTCACCCAATAACTTATTTCCTACCACATTTTTTAATTTCCTAGTATTTTGGTGGCTGAGGAAATTCAGCAATGCCCTCTGAGGACCTGCACAAACATGTCACTGCTTTGCAAAACATCCCCTGATTTTGTCAGTTGCAAGAGCTAATGCCAGTGAAACTCCAATGCTTTGGAAGAAAATCCAGGGGCACCTTGAGGGGGTTTATTCTTTATTTTTTTTTGTAAAGTTCAAGATGATTAATTATATGGGACTCAAGATATGTAAAAGTTATCCAAGTTTTCACCATTAATCACATAAATGAACAGAAAATAATTAGTTCGTAGTGACTTTCTGGCTTATTATAATCAGCCCAACTCAAATCGACTTAGCCCAGAGAGCCAAATATAGCAAGGAAAAAAGCTCGAGGCATTTTTTCGCTATGTGTTGCCTGTTATCACACAGTGAGGTTTCTGTTCAAATGATGTGCCTTATTAAGGCAGGCGAAACCCATTTAAACAATGTATCAGAAATGCAGACAAGCTGCAGAAAAATTCATGTATAAAGGGTATATTTTTCTTGAAATTTATTGATGGATAAGCCTGCTAAAACTTTAGAAAATGTGTTTTCTAAACCACTGATATTTTGTTTTTCTAGTAATACAATTCTTTGTTGTTTTGTTTGTTTATTTTTAATTTTGCGGTCGTTCCTTTCTCGCCTCTTACGTCTCTTTGTAATGGACTTGAAGAATAGCAATTATACCCATTTATTTTACTGGCTTAAACCATGTGCTTATTAGAATAAATGTTATCATTATCCTTTTATTTTATGATTAGTAATTTTTTATTTGATTGCCAATGCTTTTACTGTAGGCTTAAAGTCTTGAATATTACATGTGATTGAACAATAATAAAATGGAAAGACTTGGATATGGTTCTTTTT
This sequence comes from Ploceus nigricollis, assembly GCA_013399945.1. Lineage (NCBI taxonomy): Eukaryota > Metazoa > Chordata > Aves > Passeriformes > Ploceidae > Ploceus > Ploceus nigricollis. The sequence goes on along the minus strand of VXBC01002323.1, from coordinate 58,608 downwards.
TTCTTTTTCCTAATAAATACAACTTTAATTTTTAGAGATCTATTCTAAAGGTAGGTACCCTACATTATGTTTAAATGGGTTTTTTTTCCATTTTTTCTTCTATGTGATTGCCATTTTCATTGTTTGCGTGACATAATAAAATTACAGAAACATTGGATTATTAGGGCTGGAAAATACCTCTAAGATTATTGAGTTCAACCATTCCCCCACTACTGCCATGCTCACCACTAAACCATGTCCCAAGCGCCACATCTACACATATTTTAAATACCTCCAGGGGTGGTGACTCCACCACTGCCCTGGGCAGCTGTGCCAGGGCTTGATCACCCTTTTGAGGAAGAAATTTTCCCTAATTTCCTAATCTAAACCTCCCCTGGCACAACTTGAGGCGGTTTTCAGTTGTCCTGAAAACAGAGCCCGATACACCCCTGGCTCCTCCTCCTGTCAGGGAGCTGTGGAGAGCCAGAAGGTTCCTCCTGAGCCTCGTTTTCTCCAGGTCGAGCCCCTCAATATCCCTCAGTACCTCCTAATAGTCTGTGAGGGTGCTCCAGACCCTTCCCAAGGTCTGTTCCATTCTCTGGACACACTTCAGTCCCTCAATTGTCTTTCTTGCAGTGAGGGGCCCAAAAATGAACGCAGGATTTGAAGTGGCCAGGGCTGTTGGTATATGATGGAAAATGGCTCAGAGCACTTTTGTCAGTTGCCTCAGTCCACTTGAGTGGATCCCATCTGCCCCCATAGATACACACACACATGTTTAAGAGCAGTGTCAGAACACTTCCCATTTCCCCTTGGAATATGGGGGCTCTGTACTGCTTCCCATCCCTGTTTTCCAGTTCAGGGTGCCTGGAGAACAACAGTTCTTTTTCTTGTGTTACTGTGTTTACTCCCATCATCCAGTAAAGGATAGAGGAATATCAAATTTTACTAAAATTTTTATACTAAAGTTTGGAAATCGTGGTGTCATCAGGCTGCTGAGACAGACATCCTGTCAAGTGAGTTTCATAGCCACTACACTTAAGCAAATAAAGTGATAAACTTGTGAGTACATAGGAGGGTTGTCAGTGCCACATGCTGATAGAACTCTGATGTTGAGTCAGAAAAGATGCTTAATTGGGTAAAAACTGAGACAAGATCCCAGAATTTTCTGTGGCATCAATAATGGAGAGGCAAGGCTCTAAGATCCTTCTTCTGATAATTTTTTTCCCTGTAATTTCACACTGGTCATGCAGCAATCATTCCCTCTGTTTTAATTTTTTAATTTTTTTTTTTTAATTCCCATACTGTGTAGAAGAGTTGTCAGTTGTTTTAGCATGGAGTTTAAAACAAAGAGCAAAGAGGCACCCAGAGAGAGTGAGATGAAGAGGCAGCACCTATGCAAGTACCCAAGAAATTTTGAAGACAGAATATTCAATCTTCCCTATCATGAATTTGATATTTTCATCCTAATACACAGGATTTGATATTGTCATCCTAATACACATAATGCTTTCTTTAAAAAACAAAATCAGCGCTCAATGCTTTTAAATCAACGCTGTTAGAAAGACAAACGTCCAATTTTACTGTGGTCATCCAGAAAATGAAAACATGCAGTTTGAATCCTTTTTGATTTGGATGAGATTTTCCCATTTCAAAGAGTTTGATTCAGATCTCTGTACAACTTTTCTGAGGAGAACAAAATGCACAAGCACCTGAGGAACTGGAAATAACAACCAAGTTACAGAACTCTTAGAACTCACAGTATATGAACGCTCANGTCTGTGAGGGTGCTCCAGACCCTTCCCAAGGTCTGTTCCATTCTCTGGACACACTTCAGTCCCTCAATTGTCTTTCTTGCAGTGAGGGGCCCAAAAATGAACGCAGGATTTGAAGTGGCCAGGGCTGTTGGTATATGATGGAAAATGGCTCAGAGCACTTTTGTCAGTTGCCTCAGTCCACTTGAGTGGATCCCATCTGCCCCCATAGATACACACACACATGTTTAAGAGCAGTGTCAGAACACTTCCCATTTCCCCTTGGAATATGGGGGCTCTGTACTGCTTCCCATCCCTGTTTTCCAGTTCAGGGTGCCTGGAGAACAACAGTTCTTTTTCTTGTGTTACTGTGTTTACTCCCATCATCCAGTAAAGGATAGAGGAATATCAAATTTTACTAAAATTTTTATCCTAAAGTTTGGAAATCGTGGTGTCATCAGGCTGCTGAGACAGACATCCTGTCAAGTGAGTTTCATAGCCACTACACTTAAGCAAATAAAGTGATAAACTTGTGAGTACATAGGAGGGTTGTCAGTGCCACATGCTGATAGAACTCTGATGTTGAGTCAGAAAAGATGCTTAATTNTGCACAAGCACCTGAGTAACTGGAAATAACAACCAAGTTACAGAACTCTTAGAACTCACAGTATATGAACGCTAACTAACTTTGTATTCCTATCAGAAAACATGTATAAGAGATCATCAAGACCTATTTGTTTGCTGGGTTTTTTTTTAATTGTCCTCTCTTTTAATTCTCTGGTATGTTCCAATAACTACAGAACCATATCCCAACGAAGAATGCTTTCCTAAAACAGGGAAGTGTAATCAGCTCTGAGGGAACACTCCAATCTGAAATACGTAACTTAGTTCACTCCTCAGAATATGTCATGACATCTCAGAAAATTTTTAACTCTGGGTATGGGGTCAGACTGAAAATTACAGGATTGAAATATTGTGAAGATTCTGTGCTTTGATATCAACTCATGGAAACTTTATTTCATAATTTTGCTCTTCTGCTTTTGCACCCCTCTTTTGTGTATTCAGACTAAACTCCTCTTGGCAATATCATCCTGTTTTTATATTTGCACAGTCCCTTGTACAAAAGCAGCTAGAAAACAGCTGGAGCCAGTATTATTTACAATACTGTAAATAATAATAGATTTCTTTACTCTAAACAGCAATGCACATACATCAAACAGGGTCATAACATAAAGATTTGTAATAAAATAATAATAAAAAAATTGAAATACGGTTATTAATAAAACATTTTTTCAAGTTTTCTCTTTCGTTGTCTATGTGTATGTGTGTCCGTGAATGCTCATGTGTGTCTGCAGCATAACAATCAAAATTAGATTTTGCATACTATATCAAAACAAGTGCAATCCCAGTAACCATTTATTTATTGGCATTTTCATTTCATTTTTTTTTTGTGAATGAACTTTTTCTGAGGACAGTCTTACAATTGAGCATTTATTTATTTATTATAACTAACAAAAGGGATTTTGACTGTTCCAGCAAAGAAATACACTTTGATAAGCATACAGTATCACAGATGAAAATAACAACACAGGCAAGTAATTAAAATCTTTGGAATTTAAGGAAGAAATTTCTACTATCTTTGTAAAATTTAATGAATTTATGGAAGAGATTTGGGGCCGCAGAAAAAGGAAACTCTTGAATATTTGGCCATATTTCCTCCTTTCTCTAGGAGAACTTATTTGCTTCCACCTTAGGCAAAAAAAAAGTCTTACAAATATGAAATTGCAGCCTACCTATTTTGGAAGACTGAATATTTTGGAGTACATATTTATATATATACACACACATACTTTTTTTTTGTTTTGTTTTCATATTTGTATACATGGTGGGAAGTAAAGGAGCAATGCCACAAATAGTCCACATTAGGCATAAGATAATCCATTTTCTTCTGAATGAGAACACAAGAGGAAGTTCCCCTTAAGCAAAAAGTTCCTATGCACCAGTTTAACAGTAATTATTTTATTTATTCTTTCACCTCATTGTGAGATATTCTGTACCTCTTTAACCTAGGAAGCTGGTAGGAAAGGATGATCTATATCATGTATAAAAGTCAGATAAGAAGGAAATATTGTGGCACACTGTGCTTTTAAGCAGCACTATGTATGGAAATACCAATCTGTTAACTACATCATTGTACATTATAGCACTGCAAAAATAATTCTGTCTCTTAAAATTGACAAAAATACTTACAGCTTGAAAACATTTTTTAAAAATATTTTGATTAATCTGCATATGAGGATTCATGCCTTAAGATTTCATAGAATGTTAATAGCTAATGGTTAACATCTGATAAATGTCCCTCCAGCCATCTTTTATTCTCCTGTCTAAGAATCACAGATTCTTTTTTTTTCCCCATGGAAGTCAAACTATATGAAATGGTAGACAGCAGTGAAAAACTTTTTATTTATTCCAGCATGGCAAGACCTAAAATTTCTCATGAGAAATGATGCAAATTTCTCCCTGCCTTGATTATTCACTCTGGGTCACAGTAGTACAACCATTGCTTTTGTGGTGGTGTTTGGATACAAAGGTTTTGGTTGACTGGTCAGATTTTTTGGTTTTGCTTGGGGTTTCTTTATTTCCTTTCTTCAAAATAATCTGCTAGCTTTAAGGTGATGATCTATTCAGTTAATAGAAGACAAGATATTTGAGATAAGTATCAAATTTGGGAGGACATTTCTGCAGCTTCAGGAATATCACTGGAGAAGAATTCAGGTGTTGATTGGGAATTATTTACCCTCCTTCAGCAAAACATAAGGGAAAATAAAAAAGTACTTCTGTGAAGAAGACTTAGTCACTACAAGACTAGTATTTCTAGCAAATAAAATGCAGGTGCTATAACAGCTCCATCAGCAAAATGGAGTTGGTGACAGGGGGCCTAGTTATTTGTGGCTACAAGTTCTTGCTTAAGAGAAGAGTGCTAGCAAGGTTTATCTGCAGCACTTTGTTGCGAGGGGAACAGCAGCAGTCGATGTGAAATTATATGAAAATGTATGTGAGAATTTTTAGTAAATTTTTGGGGGCATTTGCCCAAATTTAGTCGCAGCTCAAAATCTTTACTCCTGCCTGATTAGTTTAAAGATGTGATGGAAACTCAAAGTGACAGTGCTATCACCACACTGAGACATAATGCTACAGAACCCTGTGCTTCCGGGCCAGCAAACAAAACATCAGCTTCCAAGTGAAAAGGCATCAAAATAGGGGAAAAAACAACTGCATGCTGTGCATTATCACCATATAATGCTATAAAGTAGAACAGCACATTTACTAAGGAAAGCAGGGGCACGAGTGTACATGTAGGGAGATTCTGTTCATAGTGATGCCACAATCAGCAGTCTCATTTATTTATCTCTAAATTTCCATGATGATGGGATTGGCTATTGGTAGTAGCCTGCTATTAGTCTGAATGACTATAAAAAAGAAAGAGCTTCCCGCTTTGATACACACATACATAAAACAAAGTGAGAAAATCATGAAGGAAAGACCTAGGGTGTACTTACACAAAAAAACAAATAAGATGAAAAGGCATTGAAATTATATTTAATGCTGTAGCAGCTCTGCATCATAACTCCATTAAACTCAACAACTGAAAGGATATAAAGAAGCTTGGTCTCTTTGTTTTCTAATGAAATTCAGACCTTTCACACCTTCCAGGGCTGTTCTTAGGCAATAGTGTGTAGATTTACCTGCAGAGGAGGCAGCACCTTCAGCTGTACTCCTTTGTGTGAAAACTCAGGAGGAAACTGCAAAATCAATGAACGGGGCCATGGAAAACATCACATTTCCTCCTTCCACCTGCTCCAGTCAAGTCTCCACAGTAGCCTCTCTCTCTAGGGTTGAAAGTGTTGGTGGGAAGGAGGGTGAGAAGCAGCAAAGAAATGACATAGAATGAGCACAGCTTGTCTGACTTTGCCATGGTCAAACACCATGGGCTTTAGACCTTACACAGGTGCACTTCATGTGGAATATTCGATTTCATTAGAGAGTAGTGACAGTGAGTCAAGATGTTCTTAGTGACTCAAATATATAAAGAGAAAACAGTGTTTCTTCAAGATCTACATGGTTTCTATAAAATCTTTCTAGCATCTCTTGACATGGGAGAGCTTGTGAGGCAAGACATAAGCTCTAGGACTCAGTCCTCTGGAAATTGGAACAAAAAGTCTATATTTCTCCATTAATTTGACAGAAGACCAAATCTACTCCCATCAGAAGCCCCAGACCAGATTTGGTCCTACTCATATATGCAAGGACATATACAGTCTTGATTGGCAATATAGGATTATAAAGTTTCCTTATTACTGCTGTTAATATGTAACTATTTTTACTACTGCAGGTAACTACTGTATTTTTAATAATTGTGCAACAAGGACCTTTAACAAAGACCAAGTTACTGAACTGTCAAGAGATTAAAAAAACCCCACAGAACAACACAGAAGAGAGCCCCGTAAAGAGTTTAAACCTAAATGGAAGTGCTAATCTGGGTATATTTGGAGAATAAATTGTCATACAGAGCACTAAATATGCTAAATCCCTGGTGTTATAGAAGGACTGTTATGAACCTGCAGTCCCCTGGTGAGATGCCAGAAGGAGAAAGGGAGGTGTCTGTTTGCTTCCTGCACCTTCTCCTCAATGACAGAAGGTAAGGCAATAAAACCCCTTTGCTGGTTTCATTGCATCTGCTACAATCATCTCACAGCACACTGGTGTCAACAAGGTGATGTCATCTTTTCCTGCCCTCCTCTTCGAGCAAACACATTAGCCAACAGTGGATATTAATCTTTCAAGACTTGGTGATCAGTAGTTTCTGAAAAACCTAACAATGGAAAAAAAAGCAACCCATCATGAAAGTGCGTAACACTGCAATTCTACTGATCGTACATTATGAAGGTTTGAAATTCTTTGCTCCTCACTAGCAACAAAAGTGCAGAAATTCTAAAGATGTATCTTAGTTATACAGAAAAATAGACTAGGGTTTTATTTAAAAATAAATGTTTTGCTGCATGATTTCTAAAAGAAAGCATAACTAAAAGGAATCACCTCAGTTTTCCAAAATTGAGCCAATTCTTTTGGCTGGTACAAAGACTCGATAATATTGCAAATGCTAGTGATGAACAAGGCCCTGCAGACCATCAACAACCCAATTGCAAGGATGTTTGGGACTATTTACCATACTTTGTGTTCGGAAGTCCTAACAATTTTACATGACACAAAACTTTTGCTTGTAATATGCTGCACTTTTCCTGCCTTCATATTTTATATTCTTTATGTAATTTTCCACATCTGACTGGTTAAACATAAAGAAAACAGCCTTAGTACTGAACTGCACTGTGAAACCAAAGTATCAAAATGTTAAATTTCGGCTCTGACCTTTCTTTGTGCTTCTTTGTTCATGGCTCCAATTGGCACTTTTATTTGAGAAGCAAACATTACAAACACCACCTCTGCCCTTATTCCACAGGTCAGCTTAAACCTGACCTACAGATATTCATGACAGACATCCACATAGCATCAACTAGCAGAGTTAAGATATCCTTAGAGTTTGGCTGGTTAGCACAGATCAAGGATATCGTTGTACAATTTTTCAAGCAAGGTATCTGCAAATTAATTTAATGAGAGTCATGACTAAATAATGTCATGGAACCTCCAGCATCTTAATAAGAGCACTTGATGACTCATCAAGACTTTCTTTTCATTGTTTTACCTCGAATGTTTTAGGGGTATGCAACACTGTTGTTCCTTATCTCACATCCCTATGTCTATAACAGTAATTAAATAAATATTGTTCATCATTACAGAAATTTTCAAAACCACACAAAATATAAAGCACTTCAAAAGTGCTTTTGCCAATTCCATCCTTACACATTTTTCATATAATCTTCAAGGATTGATCAATATTCTAGCATGGAATTCACTGCATGAAGGCACAAACATCCAAAAATCTGATGTTTGAAGAAGCAGCCTGGGCTCCCTTCACAGAAACATTGCCAATTTCAAAAGGAATTGAGACATTTTACATTGATCTGATATTAGGAAGTAGACCCACCACTCTCTATTGGCTGAGGAGGAAGATTAGCTTATCACCAGCCTGGACTCAGGACTAGATTTTCAGGATGATGAGGCTTGATTATATAAACCCCATTCATTCAATTTAGAATGATTCACAAAAGCATAACTGTTTTCCTTTTCTATTCTCTCCCACACTCAGCATAAAACATGTTAGCACCTTTCAGGCTTTAGAAGAAAATATATCTTCGACAGAAAAGATGCAAAGCCTTTGAGCTTCTGTGCCAGAGGAAGAGGGAAGTTGAGCTCAAAAACCCAGCTGATGTTCCAAAATCTGGCAATAACACGGTATTTGTTAGCTGATCTTAAGGAGTGGACTTCATCCCACATTACAAAGAAGAAATAACTCTACACTGTGTGCTAAACTGACCTGAGGGAAAATTCTTATTAGCAGGATATAAAACCAAGAAGTCTACTTGTATTATAAAAACAGAGTAATGCAACTTGTTCCAGGGGCACTGTTTGCTCACACAGCTTACAGGACAATGAGGCCTTATTCCTCATTGTGGCATCATTGCTGTAATGAAAGTAAGAAATAAATGCAATAAAACACCCCAAAAGACAGAATAACACCTGCCTTAAAACTCATAAGATTAATAAAGCAAGGATTGATTTCAAGAAAGGAAATTAACCTGCTGAAGCAAAATACAGTAAGCTCTGACACAGAAAATGCTCCCTAAGATCCCCATGGTAGTTTTGCTTGAATAGGGAATGTTGGGCTCAGGCTGTGATTGAATGCTGGCAGTCTGTGCTATATAGCTGGCAAGGTTTAAACGCACAAAACCATCTGTGGGGAGAAGGAGTGGAGAGAAAGGACACCACTCTGGTTCTCTGGATAGTAGACCTGGATCCTCAGCAGAGAAAAAGTAGGAGATGACAGATGAAGGACAAACACATAGGAATAGCATGGGATCTGTGGCATAATGTGAGAGGATTGCAGACTACGTTCAGTGCTAAAAAGGCTGTGTAATTTTCAGTGTTCACAAAAGGTGCTATCCATCTCAAAGTCTTTCATTACTTAGGATACCCATTTGGTGAATCCTGAGTAGTTTCTGGTGTTTTGGCAGCTGTCTCAGCTAGAACAGCAGCATCCCTCTAAGGAAGCCACACCTCTACATGAGCAGAACTTCAGGAGGCTTAGCAAAGTCCATAGAAAAAAAAAAAACACTTCTTATTACCACCTGGACTCTGAAGGTGATTACAGTTACACTGCAAAACTGAGAGCCCACTTGTCTTGTGAAAACCCTTTCATTATGATTGCTAGGTGCTGCATGTAGTTCACCTCACTCCTTACTAAGGTTTACTGGCTTAGGTTTAGCATTTCATTAACACCGCTATGAGGCCCGCTGACTGGAGCAATATTGTGTCTGGACAGTTCAGCATCCACCTGGCTCCATGAACAGGAGTATTTCTAAATGACTAAATCACATTAATTGTATTTTGGGTACAAATATGCTGGTTTGGATCTAGCTGTAAATAGATGGCTGAAGGTTACATGCTAAGCCAAAGCTGAGAATTGTCTTCCCCCTCTCCATGTCCAGCCCTAGGCTATACTCTGATCTGTTAGTAGGTTATGCATATTCATGTTTTCATAGCCTCAGGAACCAGGACCTTGTACAAGGCCTCAGACATAGACAAAAGTCTTCTCTTGGTGGAAATCAACATAAAGCGATAGAGCAGAAAGGCAGACCATATGCTAAAGAGAGGATGAAGTCAAGGGAGGCTCCCAGACATCTCTCAAGGACCTCCAGTGAGCTTGAAAGCTGTTTCTTCTGCAGATCTTCTTGCCTGCAGATATGCTGTTTGCCCTTTGAAGGATGAATTCTCCCTCCAGCACAGCGAGCCTGGTGGTATGCAGAAAGTATGGCTTTCGTCTCTCCTTGCAGCACCTTTGGTCCATCTGTAAACTAACGGGGATACTATATTCCCTCCAGGCTATAAAACTATCACATTAGGACCCTGAAAGGGCCCTACTTCTACTCAAAGCATCTCCCTTGAGCATATGTTGAAGTACCGTGTAGAAAGTCTAAGATCTACATACATGTAGTCCCACAGTCTTAATGTAATTGGAAATCCATTTATTTAATTGGATTTCCCTCCCTTCTCTTCTTGACGGACATTTATTTTTACCTTTGTATTTTTCATTCTAATGTAACAGAATCAAGCACAACACAATGGATCCATTGTCTGAGCCCCCAACACAAATTTCATTCATCAAAACACCAGCTACAGACTACAGGTCCAATCTTTATAAATTACATTGGAAATCAAATTGGTGTCATTCACCTCTATTATTATTATAACAATACAATAAGAGCCATGTATGCTTTAAAAATTAAACTCTATATTCCTATCCATAGTATATTCCTATCCATAGTAAAGCCTGCCTGTATATGGGCTTTAATATGCAAATAGAAAATTATTAATCAAACCTTTACGAAACAAGGTAAAAGGGCTTCTCCTTTTCTTTCAATACATTGCTTTGGCAAAGAAATCCCAACTTTCATAACACGTTTTTGATTCTGAAAATTTTCCAAGCACACATGGACAGAAACAAACAGGCCACCTGCATCTTTGAGAGTCAAAACTGAGTTTCCCAGTTTAATTTCTTCACCAAAAAAAGGAACATAAAATCCTAAATGTCTTCTGCAGAGCCTGACCAGATCTTCACATAACTTGTCAAGTGTTGGTACATAATACCCTTGCAGACACAGTTGCCTAATTTGGACTCGGTTTGATAAATCTTTTAAAGTAGGACTGATTCTCCACTGGATGAAGTTATGGATGTCATGAAGATGTATGATGGAAACAATACCTTCAGTGAGTTTGTACCACTCTCATTAGAGAGTTGCCAAAACCTACAGATAGCAGAGCCAACTCATAAACCAGCACCACCTTTACTGTTCTGATACTCTGGCAGCCCTCGTGTAATGCAAGATCAGACACAACAAATACTGAAGGAGGTTGCTTTAAAACAGAATCAGTTTGCTTTTCATTCTTAGTTTTGCAGTTTTTCTAGCAGATTATTCACACAATTGTCCAGCATTCTCACACTGAGTTTAATTCACTCATCCTGAGGACTATAAAGTGCAACTGGGGAAAATCAACTGACAGCGATTCATGTAAGGAAACCAATGTATGTGATACAAACGTACTTGAGGGGTATCCAGTTGATTATCTTTTTTTGCTCCATTTTCCTTTTTTTGATTGAACAGTCCAGACATATGTTCTTTATACTTTTTTTCGTGTAAGACCTAATCCAATCTATTCAAAATCTTGTATATTTTGTAAACTGAGTCATCATCAACAACAGTTGCATACTGCAATTCCACACAGGCAAGTCCAAACAAAATAAAACAGCCACTCTCCTTCTCTGAAATAATTAGAGGAATCCTAGTCCTGGAGAGTCAGAAGAGAAGTGATTTTGGATCAGAAGATCCTGTACGCAGGGGGAAAAAAAATGACTTGCACCATTTTTGTTACAGAGAATTATTTACTATCTAAAGAAAAAAAAAAAAATACATACAGAGTATAGTAAGAAAGTCCTTTAATTTCTTTTATTTATTTTAGCAGTCAGAACTAGGGAATTCTGTTTTCTCTTTGATTGCTGCTGTCCCTAGGCCCCAGGGATGTGCTCACAGGGAGGACCAAAGTTGTATTAAGTGCCTTGGACAACACATCCCATTTATATGCTCCAGATAGCAAAGACACAGCATCTTAATTTCTTCCCTCCAAACATCACGATGATGTGGCTGGAGAAGGGTGCTGACTGCTGGATGTGGAAAGAGTTAATACAGATTCCTGAAGGAAATAGGTAGCTTTGTTTCTAGCACCAGAAGAGTGAAACAGTCTTTATTCTCTCTGTGACCCTGCACTGCCAGCTGCAAGCCTTTCACAGGCACAGGTTATTACATGGCACTTGAGGAACACGATAGCTCCCCTCCATTATTCTGATGAGGTTTTTCGTATTTTCCTTTTTTTCCCAGAGCACTGCATCTTTCCTGGGAATAAGTCAGCAGGAGGGAGCTTTTTAATCTGTCACTCAGGGACTCATATAAGCAAGTACCTGTATAACAGGGTTTGTGGGATCTGGGGAAGATTGAGTTCTTCAGTCAAGACTTGAAGGTGTGACCTCCTGATTTAGAAGACAGAGTGCTACTTCTGGAGTTTACCACTTCCACCATCCTTCCCATCTGTTTTTGTCAAGCTCAAGAATTGTGCTGCCAGTGGAAAAGGCTGCAGTTCTTAATGAAATCAGAAGTGCTGGGAATTAAATCTGTGCTTTCTGAAAGATCATTAGCACTCTGTTTTAACCTCTTTTCTTTCCCTTTTTTTTTCCAGATTCCTTTTATTTTTGCTCTGTTAAAGACTTTTAGACAATGGCTTTTCTTCTTTTTTTCAATTTTTCCGTTATTTGTTTACAAGGATGATCACTAGTACTCCAAGATATTTGTTTATTATTCTTCTTCATTATAATGCCAGACAAAAGTGTGAAACAGACAAGCAGAGCAAACTCAGTAAACCACAGGAGACAACTATGGAGAAAAGGTACAAATACTGATTCTGCTGGAGCAAATCTGGAAAACAAATGGAAGTGTAAGCACCAAATTTTCAGGTGATAAATAGTGGATACATTACTCAATTTACTTCTAGGCTTACTTCCAGCTGTGTGTTAAGATGACCCTGAATGGACACAAGGCTCCCAACAAATCCACTCCGTTACTTCCCTTCTCAATNGCTTCTCTCAGACATCCTCAGTCCCCTGTCCAGCTGCAGCTGCTGTTGTGCAGGTTTTTTTCCTACTTTCTGTTACCCTAGAGGTGTCACCACTGTCACTGAGGGGCTCAGCCTTGGCCAGCTAGGGTCCATCCTGGATCCAAGCTGGCAGTGGTTCTGCTGGACAAGAGGGAAGCATCCAGCAGCTTCTCACAGAAACCACCCCTCCAAGCCCCCAGCATCTTGTNATGGGTCAAGATAAGGACAGGGAAGGGTCTCTCACGAGTTACCAACATGGGCAAAACTGACTCAGCTTGGGGAAATTAGTTTATTTCCAAGAAAATCAGAGTAGGATAATCGGAACAAAACCCAATTGTTAAAACATCCCCCTTCTTCTCCCCCTCCCGCCCTTCTTGACTCAAATTTACTCCTTCCTTTCTCAAACTCCTGCTCCCCAGTGGCACAGAGGGATGGAGAAAGGGGCTGTGGTCAGCTTATCACACACTGTCTCTGCCACTCCTTCCTCCACCTGTGCTGGACCCCTCACCCCCTCCCCCTGCTCCAGCATGGGGTCCCTCCATGGGAGAGAGTCCTGCATGAACTCCTCCAGTGTGGGTCCTTCCCACAGGGTCAGTCCTTCAGGAAAAGGACTTCATTCCAGGGTGGTTCCCCACAGATCCTGTCAGGATCCTGCTCCAGCACAGGCTTCCCATGGGGTCACAGCCTCCTTTGGGCATCCCTCTGCTCCAGCCTGGGCTCCCTCAGGGGCTGCAGGTGGATCTCTGCTCCCCCGTGCCCTCCCTGGGCTGCAGGGGCACAGCTGCCTCACCATGGGCTGCTCCAGGGGCTGCAGGGGGATCTGAGCTCCAGAGCCTGGAGCAGCTCCTGCCCCTCCTTCTGCACTGCCCTGGCTGCCTGCAGGGCTGCTCCTCTCAGACATCCTCAGTCCCCTGTCCAGCTGCAGCTGCTGTTGTGCAGGTTTTTTTCCTACTTTCTGTTACCCTAGAGGTGTCACCACTGTCACTGAGGGGCTCAGCCTTGGCCAGCTAGGGTCCATCCTGGATCCAAGCTGGCAGTGGTTCTGCTGGACAAGAGGGAAGCATCCAGCAGCTTCTCACAGAAACCACCCCTCCAAGCCCCCAGCATCTTGTCATGCAAAACCAATACAAGCTGAAATAAGAACATGAAAACTAGAGGCTCCAGACTTTGGAACTGGTAGTGTAAAGGGCCATAGCCTCAACATATATCACCTGCCACAGCAGTACACTGGTCTACAGAACCGGAGGCATTTGGCATTATTCTTCATTGAGGCAGTTAAAAATTCTTTCTAAAGATGCTTGGCCTTTTGATCATCTTCTTATTTTTTTTCTCATTGTATCTTTTCTTTTTTTTTTTTTGGTTTTATCTTTTCCTTTTTTTTCCCAATTTTATCTTTTCCTTTGTTTTCCTTTTTCTGTTTGTATTTTTGGTCATTTTTGTTTGTTTGTTTGTTTGTTTGTTTTGTTTTTAAATTAAGAGAATGCAGATAGTACCATGGCTGCACCCAGCACTGAGGAGTCAGAGCTGTTGTCCTGTGGACAGAGCACAGGACAGATTATCAAATTTGTCTTCCTGTCTTTCCTAATTCCCCTCTATGTGGCTTCGGGCAGCTATCTTCCCTATCATTCAATTCCTCCATTTCTGAAATAATAAATTATCATGAGCATATTTTTAATATTTATTGATATTAAGATTTATTGTGAATCTGCTGTTTGGGTGTTATTATTGTGTTCATTATTGTTAATAATATTATTATTATGCTTCTGCACTGGTGAGAACAGCTTAAAGCATATACCACTGTGCTGGGATCTACGACTTGCAATAGAAAAACTAGCCTGAAAGATAACCTTGCCACTAACAAGGTAAAAATTAGAGCACCAAGCAACTCAATAGGCTGCCTCACTGATAACAAAGCTTTCAAATACCCTGAGCCAGATTCTGTTCTCAGCGAGATGAGTGAAAATCTGAGGGGTCCTGCTGAGGTCCACAGGACTATAGGGAAATTACCAAAAATCAGAATTTAGCCCAGTGGTACTTAAAACAAACGTGCTCACTCTGAAGGGTCTGATATGTATTGGTGCTCAGTGTGCTACACAGGGAAGGAAAAACAACAGAGACACACACATGCTAATTAAAACTGCAGATGTGACTTGGTGGTTAGATTAAATAACACCTCTGGAACGAGGGAGAGCTGCCAGCTATAAAAGCAGAAAGCTCCTCAATTAAATTTCTCAAAGGGCTGTTGCAGATCTAATTTCTCCTAATTCCTAGAAGCAGAACCGATAACCCTCTCTTTCCAGATGATGTCTGTCAGTTAAATGCTGACCCATACCTACTCCCAAGTGCACTTTGACTTTTTCTCCTTACAGTTTGCCCAGTAGCTCAGATGGATACTTAAAAAGGTTTCTCAAACACTCCTATTTTCTCCTGCTTGGGTGAAAATAGAGCAGGCAGTGCACATGTGGGACTGAGACTACCAGAACAGCTCATTTTCAGCCCTTTTTAATTGCAGAGTGAGTATGAAAGCCTGAGTTACAGACAGGACAATAGCCATCAATGCAGATGGAAGAAACATGTCATGTCTACATGTGCTAAAGTCAGATCTTCAGAGTGCTTCTAATCTCACAAGCAAAATCAGTCCTATTTCCACTGGACCTGGTTAGATGGCTTGCAAGGTGTTTACAGTGCCACCAAAAATGCATGAAAATTTTCATTTGGGTTGTGGCAGTGGCTGAGCACTTTAAAAATTCACATCATTCCTAAGGAAGAAAAGAAATAGCAGACCGAAACCCTGCAAATGGAAAACTGAAAATGATATAAAGCTAAGCCTCTCAGCCTGGCTTATCATTGCTGGAGATGATGTCTCCTGTGGCTGCTATTCCTACAACAGCTGCTGTGTGGCATTGCTCCCCTTCAGATGGAAAGGAAACAGTGCTCAACACAGTGAGTCAATAGTGCTGGCTGTAGCGCTTTTCTTCCAGACAGCCCTATTCCCAGTCCTCGTAACAAACTGTTCTAATTGTTATGTTGACTATTATGGCTAAAATTGCAATGCTTTGCACTTTTTGGGGTTTTTTTTTGTCTATATTTCTATAAAGCTATGGGGAGGGGGGAAAAGTGCCTTTTACAAATTATTTTTAACAAAAAAAAGCCTTGAAAAATAATCTGCTGGCTATTATGAAATATATTTCAATTAAAAGGCTACATAATTTATATGCATAAGCTTTTCTTCCGTCAAGTTTATATTTTTGTTGTCTTGTCATAATGCCCTGAAGTAACTACTTTTGAATTTTAAACTTTAACATTTATCTTCGCAATCATGCTGTGAAGATAAATACCCCTAGAGGAAGATACACAATTGGATCTTGTATACTAGTAAGTTAGGCTTTGTACCAGTTATTACTGCACTAGGAAGCATGGGGGTTCAATAACAACCGTTAGCATTTAGAGATACTCTGTTTATGTTCAGTGTATTGTACATGCACCAGTTAATTAAAGCCACGCAATGGTTGTGATCCTGAAACTCAGCTCTGGGATCCTTGGAAAACATTTGGGTGGCATAAAAGGGTAGTAAATGAGTTTTAAAATGTTCATTAAAATTTCCCCTGGTGCTAAACTTTCTGTAGGGGTCTTTTTCTTAGTTCTTTTCTATTACAGGGAGTATGGAAGGAGCACAGCTGAGAACTCCTATAGTAAAGCAGTATTTTAGAGCAACTGCAGCAGCTCCTGAAATGGAGGGCATACTTCATTTTCTCACCAGTTTAAACAGTTCCTGAACCCCTTTGCATGCTCTGTGTGAGCCAAAAGGGTTCACTGGAAAATCTTTTTTTTTTTTTTTTCTTTATGTGACCAGGATACTTTTTAACTTGGCTCAGTACTTTGATTTGATTTACTCAGTGGCCATGTAGAGATGCTTGGGGCCAGCACAACAAGGGAACAGATTGAGAAGAAAATGTCTTGGGACAACAGAAAGGTGAGGACAGTCACACAAGTGAGTATTCAGCTGTCACACACCTTAGTTTCAGGGTGGTAATTATGTCAGCTGTTTATCTTAATAAGAACCTGGTCACCTTTAAGGTAATCTAAGGCTACACTGTTATGAAAGCAGACAGCTATCCTCTGTGACACAGTACCAGCACTCAGATGGCCTTGTGGTTAGCCAGACTTTACTGAAAAATCCAGGGGAAAAAAAGGAGTAGAAAATGTGCTAGTACTGACATGGGGAGAAAGTATTAATGGAGAGTTGGGAATAGAGTAAAATATGTGTTTGTGGTTTCCTGATGCATGCAAAGATGTAGAATAGCTGAAACTCATGGTGAAACTGCTCCTGTAGACTTGCTCTAGACTGGCTTTTGAAGAGTTTTTCACTTTACTGACCACTGAAAAAATAAATGGCCATTAGACCACCAAAATAAACATTAAATTAATTTCTAAATTAAAAATTAGAAACAATAAGGGCCTCTGAGCCAATGCACAGGGTCCTAGAAATAAACCTCACTTCCCATGACTTATACCATTCTCTGAAAGAGAGTCTCTGCTTAGAGTTGTCCTGAAGCTTCTTTGACTTACATGGGAGCAATCTGGCCCCTTTATTTGGACGGAGAGCCTGTGACCAATGAGAAGCTGGTCACCTAACAAGCAGGCAAATGAGCCACGAGCTGGTCCCAGCCTCTCCCTGCTGGCTGCTCTCCTCCCCACTTTGCCTGCCAGCCTGGAAGGAGACACTGCGGTGGTTGTTTATCTTTACATCGAGGACTTGCTTTCAGGCATAGTCTTATTGATTTTGGTGCTGGCTATACTGCTTGTTTTGTAACCTGAACAACTCATACCCTTCTCTGCCAAGCTGCATGAAAGCCAAGCAGGTATCAGGACCCCATAACATTTCAGAGAGTGTTACAACCTTTGTCCTGTGCTGTTATTGCCTTTAGGCTTCATAAGAGGTGAGGATCTAGATTTATGATTCTTATGATTGCCAATATAAGCTCAAGAGTCTTTCTT
>VXBC01002322.1:1308-12282 GCA_013399945.1 Ploceus nigricollis | reverse complement strand
CGGCCTCAGGCTGGGCCAGGGATGTTTAATTTGGATGTTGGGAATTTTTAAACTTCGGGGGCTCCCCAGCCCTGCCACGGGCTGCCTAAGGCAGTGGTGGAGTCCTCATCCCTGGAAGGGCTCAAAAGCCACGTGGAGGTGGCACCTGGGGTCAGGGGTTGGCGGTGGCCTTGGCAGGGCTGCGGGAAAGGCTGGACTCCATGAGCTCAAAGGGCTTTTCCAGTCTCAAGGATTCCAGAATTCCATGGTCAAACAGGACCTTTCTGGCTCCTGGTGCTCCCTTTGGATTCCAGAGTGTGCTGGGACACCTCACCTGTGCCTTGAGCTGCTGCCTTCCCTGAGTTCCTGTCCATGAATGCTGAATCCACCCCGGGGGTGTCCTGTGCTGAGGGGACACGTCCCTGCTGCCCCCCCTGTGCCCAGGTGGCTTCACCCTTGAGCAAGGACTTGCACTGCCTTGGTGTCCTGCCCTTCTCACTGTGTGCTGTCCTTGCAGGGGTGTGAACACGTTCTCTCCAGAGGGGAGGCTCTTCCAGGTGGAGTATGCCATCGAGGCCATAAAGGTACTTCTAAAAGTTTCCAAACTGGGACATCTGGGGCTCCTTCAAACCCCAGGCAGGGATTGCTCACGACTAATCCAGGCTGTGTCTGTTTCCTCCAGGCAAACATCCCACAGCTCTGCTTTTATGGGGCAGGAAGGACCAAACCCATTGGTTTTCCCTGAAGTTCAGTGGAATGTTCCCTCCCCTGTCCTACCAAGTGATTTATCCCCAAACAAAATGCAATCCAGACCTGTTCATCCCCAAATCAAACCTAAACCACTTCTTGGGTGGATTTAAACGTAAAGCTGAAGGTTGTTATGAGCAAACCCACCTTTGCAGGGCCAAATGGGGATTAAATATCCTTAATTGATGAATGTCCTTAATTGATAACTCTTCCTGTCTATTACACTGATAGAATGTGGGTGCTGATTGGTCATGAGTTTAAATTTGGAAGAAACAGGTCAAGTGATGAAGGGAAAAAGCTCTGAGGTGTTTGAGTTGGGGAGAAGGGTCCTGACTTCATCTTCTGTGCTCCTTTAGCTCCTTGGAGCACTGAATAGAGGAATAAAGTAATAATGTAACAGAAAAAGGAATAAAATTATCAAGGACTTGGGAATTAAAGCTCCCAGGAGGATGTTGGTGGCCATGCTGACTTGATGAATTAAAACAGATCTCCTGCCATACCTGTGGCTGCAGGTGCAGCTTTCCAGGGAGTCTGGGGGTTAAAATGAAACCCTGTGTCTTGAGGTGGGTGTTGGGAGTGAGCATTGCACACTGCAGCTGGGACAGTTCTGCCAGGAAATTCTGAGGTGTGCAAGAGCTGGGAGTGCTGGGAGCAGGGTGGGATCCAGGCAGGGCTGGTGGGGTCAAGGTGGGATGAGGGTAATTGTAGGTGGGATCAAGGCTGGATCGAGTGGGGGGGTTGGTGGGGTTAAGGTGGGACCAGTGTGGGGGTTGGTGGGATTAAGCAGGGTTGGGCTTAGGGGCTGGTGGGAGCCAGCTTAGGGGCTGTTAAAATCCAGGTTAGGGGCTGGTGGGATGCAGAAAAGCATTGGCAGGATCATAGTGGGATCAAGGCAGGGCTGGTGGGATGAAAGTGGGGTCAAGGCAGCTGTTGGTGTGCCCAAGGTAGGATTGAAGTAGGGGCTGTTGGGAGCAAGGCAGGGATTTGTGGGATCAAGGTGAGAGTTGGTGCAATTGAGGTGGGATCCAGGCAGGACCTGGTGGGATCAAGGTGGGATCACAGCAGGATCCAGACAAGGGCTGCCAGGATCTGTCCCTAGGCTCTGTCCCTGTGCTCGTGGCCCTGGTGACACTGAGGTGTCCTGCAGTCCTGGAGTGGAATTTGCTGCCTGGGGCTCTGGGGGGAACAAGAGTTTATGGAAAGCCACGTGCCCAAGCCAGAGCTGCAGCAGGATTTGTACTGGTGTGGGGAATTCTCTCACCCTTAAAGGTTTAAAAGAGTTTAAAACTCTGTTTTCCCTCTGGCAGAGGAGAATTCCCAGGGCCTTTTGCTCTCACCAGGCTCCACAAACTGCTGTTGCCTGAAGGATGTGCAGCTGGGGAAGGGGCTGGAGCACCAGGAGGGGCTGAGGGAGCTGGGAAAGGGGCTCAGCCTGGAGACAGGGAGGCTCAGGGGGGACCTTCTGGGACTCATAGGAATCACATGGATTTCACCTTCCCCATTTCCTACTTCAGGGAATAAGCTTGAAAATCCATCATGTAAGCCCAGAGTGGGTTTGTGTGTGGGTGATGCAATTGAATCCAAACCAACACACCTGCAAATGAGTGAGAATTAGCATTGATATTTAGCCTGTGGTGGTGTTTTGCAGCTTGGCTCCACAGCCATTGGGATCCAGACCTCAGAGGGAGTTTGCCTGGCTGTGGAGAAGAGGATCACATCTCCCCTGATGGAGCCCAGCAGCATTGAGAAGATTGTGGAGATTGACTCCCACATTGGTATGGCCCTGGGGGTCCCTCTGCATCAGATCACCCCTGAAATTGTGAATTGTTTATGATAAGAGTCTGTGCCCTGGCAGTTTGGGAAGTTGTGTGTTGGGATGAGCCCTCCCTGCAGGCAGTGCCTGGAGCAGGAAGGCTCATCCCTCCCAGTGCACTCCAGCTCCTGGCCACTGGTTTTCCAGGCTCCAAGCCAGCAGAACATAGCTCCAGGAAGCAGAAGGAGGCAGCTGAAGCACTGCCCCCTGCCTCAGTAACCTCCTTGTGAAAGCTCATCCCAAATTTAGCTCTGGGAGGGCAGGGAATCATGGTGGGCTTGACTGGGGCCAGTTTCTCCAGGATCACTGATGCCACCCTGGAGCCATGAGTGGCCCACAATGAGCTCATGACCAAATATGTCACCCTGAAGGGCAGGAAACCTCCAAAATTCCCTTGTTACTGCTCCATGGGCATGGGAAGAGCTTCAAGAGTCCAATTTCCTCCTCCCAGGAGCTTGTGAGGCAGTCCTCTCTTCCCAGAGTGGAATCTGTGCTGGGGCTCCTGCAGCATCTGCTGCCTGTGGGGCAGCAGGGCCCCTTCCCAGCATTTGTTCTGGAGCAAATCTGCTTCAATCCCATGGAATCCTCGAGGCTGGAAAAGCCCTCCAAGACCATCGAGTCCAACCATACCAAGGAACTGCTAATGCATGTCCCAAGGTGCCACAGCCACACTTTTTGAACCCTTCCAGGGATGGGGACTCCACCACTGTTACAGGGCAGCCTGTGCCAGGGCCTGACCATGTTTTCTATGAAAAAAAATTTATGTAATATCTGACCTGACCCTCCCCTGGTGCAGTGTGGGGCTGTTCCCTCTCCTCCTGTCCCTGTTCCCTGGAGCAGAGCCCGACCCCCCTGGCTGTCCCCTCCTGTCAGGAGTTGTGCAGAGCCAGAAGGTCCCTCCCGAGCCTCCTTTTCTCCAGGCTGAGCCCCTTTCCCAGCTCCCTCAGCCCCTCCTGGTGCTCCAGCTCCTTCCCCAGCTCCATTCCCCTCATGCTCCAGCTCCTCATTGTCTTTCTTATGAGAAACCCAAAACTATTCCCAGGATTCCAGGTGTGGCCTCAGCAGTGCCCAGCACAGTGGGATAAATCTCTTTCCCACCTTCCCACTCAGGGACCAGCTTCTCCCTGCAGCCCTTTGTGTTTTACGTGGGCTTTGGGCATTCTGGGGGTAAACCCATCCCAAATATGGGTGGAATGACTCAGGAATGAAACAGGAATGCCTCCAGTTTCCCCTTTCCCTTCCAGGGTGTGCCATGAGTGGCCTAATAGCTGATGCAAAGACTTTAATTGACAAGGCCAGAGTGGAGACTCAGGTAAGATCTGACATCTCTGTTCTTAAATTAGCAGCACAAATCCCAGGAACTCATTGAAAGTCCTGGGAAAGGGAAGATCATTCCATCAGAGAAGCTGGTGGGAAGCTGGAGGCTTGTTGGGAGTGTAGGGGCTGTCTGACTGTTCTGGTAACATACTGGATATATTGATTTTCTTTTTATCCCCTTAAATTTCCTGGATGCCTCAGGTGCTTGGAGGTCCCAGGTACAAATCTGTGCTGCTGCAAAGGATTTTCCTGGGGTTTTTCTCCTGCATATATCAGCACTTTTCTACCCTCTGGAGAGCTGGGTAACACATTACTTCCAAAGCAGATATTGGGATAAAGCCCTTCAGCCTTGCATTTCCCTGCTGGTATCCCAAGCCTTGGTATCCAATTCTCTGTGGATTTTTGTACATCCCGCTCTCCCTGATGCTTCCATGGGGGAACTGGCTGTGCCCTGAGTTCCACAGGGAAGTTATCCTTGTGTCCCCACAGGTCTCACTCCACCTCAGCCATGCAGGGCAGTCATATTTTGGGAACATGGGGATAATGGGATTCTTTATTTGGATTTTCCTGCAGAATCACTGGTTCACCTACAACGAGACGATGACAGTGGAGAGTGTGACACAGGCTGTGTCTAACCTGGCCCTGCAGTTTGGGGAGGAAGATGCTGACCCAGGAGCCATGGTGGGATTGGGGGGGATTGGGGGGTGCTGGGGAAGCCCCCTGTCCTTGCCCTGTGTGACCCATGCCCTCCTCTGTCCCGCAGTCCCGCCCGTTCGGTGTCGCTCTGCTCTTTGGAGGAGTGGATGAGAAGGGACCCCAGCTGTGAGTTCTGCTCTCTTAATCCAGGGAAAAGACCAAACCTCCACTGCAAAATTCCCAGGCAGTTTTAACGACTCCATTCTGGGATTTCCTTAAGCCAACCCATGGGGTTTATCCCATTATGTCCCTGCTATGTTTGTTAATCCTGCTAAACCCTTTCCAGAGCCCCACCTGCTTGTTTGGCATGGAAAATCATCATATCTGCCCCAAAGCCTTGCCTTTTTTTATTAAAAATGTGGTTTCCTGGGGAGGAGGGAAGTGTTAAAGCTCTCCTCATCTTGAGTGTATTCCTACCTTTCCCTAAAGGACCGGCAGAGCCACCAGTAACATAATCCATGTGACATTCCTTGGGGAGGTGTTGGAGCAGCTGTAACCTGAACTCAGCGCTTCAAATGGCCCCACTGGAAGTGGGAAAGGCTTGGCAGAGCCAGACCAGTCAGATCTGCCTTCCAGCAGAGAAAAAAACTTGCTGAATTTATTTTAAAAAATTAGGATAAGATGGGAAATCCAAAGAGAAATGGTTCTCTGAGGAAAGAGGGCAGTGTTACAGTGTGTAAGCTGCCAGCCCAGGAGCTCCTGGGGATGAATCCAGCTATGCAGGGAGCTCTGGGGGGCTGGTGGGAGAGTCCTTGGGATGCCCTGGGGTGGGATGGGGTGCAGGCAGTCACCCCCTGTCCCTGCAGGTTCCACATGGATCCCTCGGGAACGTTTGTGCAGTGCGATGCCAGAGCCATCGGCTCCGCCTCAGAGGGAGCCCAGAGCTCCCTGCAGGAGGTTTACCACAAGGTAAGGGCTGCTTTGGGGTGGGGGTCACATCTCGTGGGTCTGGGGTACTTCACCACCTACCAGGATCCCCTAATTCCCTCCCCAGTGAGGATTTAGGACTGGGCTGGAGAGGAGGTGCCTGAGCCCTGAGGGCAGGATCACTCCTGGGCAGAGGATCCTGTGAGTAGGTGCTGAGGATCTCTACAAGGAGTAGAGCTGCTCCCAGCAGCTGCTCTCTGAGGGGCTGCTCTCTGCCTGTGAGATAATTAAGGCCATGTCAGGAAGTTCTCTATAAATAAAAGCTGAGCTCTGGGTGCTGCTGTCAGCATCAGGCTCTATGTGGATACAGCTGGAAGCATCCTGAGCTCACAGCAGCACCTTCAGGGAAGGGAACAGCTTTTGTGCTGGAAGTTCTGGTCATGCTTGATATTAAATAGGAATTTTTTTCCCCCATGAGGAGGGAGTTGCCCATTTTGGGTGGTAAGAAACCAAACCCTAGTGAAAAGCACAATTAGTGATGGTGGCTTGGAAGACTCATTTGTTCACTAGAATTCTCCAAATTACCCAAATTCTGGAGTCCCTGGATTGTCAGCCCTTTTCCAAGTGCAAAGTTAGTGAAACACAGCTGTGCTGCACATCCCTCTGGCTCTAGGGATGCTTGGGATTTATCAGATTAAATGCAGCATGGAGGTTCCTGCCTAGAGGGAATCTGGCTTTTTGGGAGGAAATTGGTGAAGAGAAACAGCCCTTCCTGTCCCAAATTAACCATTTAAAATGAACCAGATTAATGTGCCCAAATGAACCATTTTTAAACCTCAGAAAGGCAGGATTTCCCTGTCCCTGTGGATATCCCTGCCCTGCCTGCTCCAGTCTCCCAGGGATGCTGCAGATCCTTTGCTAAGCTGCTCCTTTGGCTGCCTGGCTCAAGGGATTTGGGAAAGGGGAGGGAGAGGGGCCACGTCCTGAGCCTCATGAGCCATTTGTTTTCCAGTCCATGACGCTAAAGGAAGCCATCAAATCTTCCCTGGTCATCCTGAAACAGGTCATGGAGGAGAAGCTAAATGCCACCAACATCGAGGTAAGTCCTGCTGGAGTCAGGATTGCCCCTGGAGCAAGGAATGGAGCAGCTCAGGGCTTCCTGAGCCAAGTCCTGCAGATGTTCCTGCCCTTTTCATCATATCCTGTGGGGCATTCTGGAAAAGTTGAAGCTTTTCCCTTCCAGAGGGGCAGAGCCTGGTCTGTTTTCATGGCTGATCCATGATGGGCAGAAGGGATTCTCTGACCTTCTCCAGTCAGCAGAACCCAACATACCACCCAGACTGCTGGTTCTTCCCCTGCATCTAGCCATTCTTTTTTGCCTTGCTGCTTGTAATATTAGAAGGAATGAAAATTACCCAGCTCCTGGGCTGCTATATTAGTCCTGGGGCAGTGCCAAAAATCCCTTGGAGAGTGGGAGCAACAAGGATCCTCCAGGAATGGCTGTGCCCCTGGAGCCCTGGGGGCAGGCAGTAGCCACAGACCTGGGGATGCTGGGCCCCCCAGACCTGCTGCACAGGCTCCTTTTTGGGTGGGAAAGGTACAAACCCTCTGCACTGGCTGGGGTAACTGGGAGATGAGAAGCCAGGCTGGTGTATAGAGTTTGCTTCTATTTTGGGTGGGTTATGAGACACCAGACCTTTCCAAAGTGTGGCATTCCAGCTCCTGAGCTGCTCTCTCCTCCCCTTCCTTCCCTCTCAGTGCTGGGATACCTTTTCCCAAAAAGCTCCAAGAGATTCACCCCATTTTTGTATTAAATGTTGCTGTGGGGGGACCATTCCTGGTGGGATTCCACAGCTTCCTTTGGAGGGGAAGGCCAACAGCACATGGAAACTTGGATACTCTGTCCCCAAATCATGCCATGTGCCTGGAATCTCCTTCCCAGGTGCTCTTCCAGCCCTTAGCCATACATTTTTTCCTGGTACAGTGCAGGCAGAGGAATGTGTACAGTATCCTGATGTCATGTCCCTGTTTAACAGGGCTTAACTGTGCTTGGCACGGCCCTGGAGTGGGGTGGAATCGTGCAGGGGGAAGGACAGCAGGAATGTGCTGAGGATTAAAAGGTTTCTATTGACTCAAGTCACCCCCTGGCTGAAAATCTGCCACCTGAAGAGCTCTTTGCTTCCTAGAAGTATGTGCCTCTCCCATTTCTTGGCTCTGGCCGTGCTGCTGTGGCATTTTCCATCTAGGAACAAAGAGAAGAGGGAATGTGTGGCTGTGGAAGAGTTAAATCCATTGATGGCAAAGGTCAGGAGCTTGAAAGGACTTGACAATTTTAGATTAATGACTTCCCTGTGAAGCCTGCCAGGGAATAGTGGAGTGAAGCTTTGGTAGGAGAAGGTGAGGGGCAGCTTTGAGGAGGTGTGGAAAAGCAAAGGAATTGGTGTCTCTGCTGGTTTTAGTGTTCATAAAGGTTTCTTTGGTATTTAGAGCTGGTTTTGGTGCATAAATCTGGGTCTTGTTGAGTCTGCTTGGGCCCAGGATCAGCCCAGCCCCTGCACAGGTGGTTTGGTGCCCAGAGCAGCTGAGGCTGCCCCTGGATCCCTGGCAGTGCCCAAGGCCAGGCTGGACAGGGCTTGGAGCACCCTGGGACAGTGGGAGGTGTCCCTGCCCATGGCAGGGCTGGGACTGGCTGGGCTGTAAGGTCCCTTCCAGCTCAAACTGCTCCCTGATTTGAGGGGCCTAAAGTGGCATCTCCAAGTGTCTCCACCTTGTCTGAGAGTTCTGGGTGACACCTGGGCTGGCAGGAGCTCTCAGGCTGAGTGTGGGGACCTTTCCACTTGGAAAAACACCTCCTGGTGCCTCCCTGCCCCTGGATCAGGTTCCCCTTGTGCTGGGGAAGGGGAGGTTTGTGAGAAATCACCCTGGAGGAGCTCTGGGATCTGCTGGGATGCTCCAGAGCTTTCCTTCAGCTTATTGGTTGTATCCATACACTTTGATTCCTGGAGAATGCCCAGTGCCTGTGAATTCAGGAGCATCCCATCCCAGCCCTGTCCTGTCCTGCCCCATCCCAGCCCTGTCCTGCCCCATCCCAGCCCTGTCCTGCCCCATCCCAACCTGTTCTGGGATACCCCAGCTCATTCCAGGGCATCCCAACTCTCTCTGGAGCCTTGGCATTTCCACTGGCACAGCTGTCCCTGGTTTGGGCTCCCATCCCTGAGCCAGGTGTGAATATTTCTGCTCAGGTTTCTCCTCCAGGCTTGTCATTCAAGTATCCCTCATGCTTGGTGCTGCCTCTGGAATGTTTCTGCTGTCTGCCCTGACATTGTGTTGTCCCTGTTTTCCTTAGAGATCTCTGCCTCAGTTTCCCTGAGCCAACCCTGAGTCCCCTCAGCTCCCAGACAGGCCAGGATTTGTCCCCTTGGTTCCTGGGGGAGAAGAATCCTTTGGAGAGGCAGGAATTCTCTCCTGGGAGGTTTTGATGGCTTTTCCCCCATCGAGTGGGAGCAGTTCCCACTAAAATTCCCTGCTGCTGCTCCTCTGAGGGGGCTGAGTCAATTCAAAGCTATTTGTGCAGCAGGCAGCTATTTTAGGGAACCAGGGAGCTGTTCTGGGCTGGAATGATCCTGCTGGCCTGGCAGATCAGGAGGAGGAACAGCTGCTCCCTGCTTTCCTCAGCCACACTTAACCCCTTGTTCCTTCTCTTGCAGCTTGCCACAGTGGAGCCTGGCATGAAATTCCACATGTACACAAAAGAGGAGCTTGAGGAGGTCATCAAGGATATTTGAGAAAGAGGGAGAGACCCCCAAAAGCTCCAAGCCCTGCCCTGACCAAAGGAACTGGTGCAGTTCACCCAGCTCCTGGGACTTCCCTCCCCACAGCACCTGTACCTGCTGCTCCTGCCAGCTCCAGAGGTTTTTTACCATTTCTGGACAGGACTGAGCTTTGCCCCAGGAGGGAATGAAATAAATAATTTTGTTACTCTCATTGGGCTCCTCAGCAGGGGGGAAAAGGTGGGAAGGCAGGGATTTGGAGCCAGACCTGGGGGTGGATCGGGACAGCAGCTGTGCCAAGGGCACTGCCAGCTCTGCTGCAGGAGTGAGTCTCCCTCTTGTGGTGCTGTCCATGGGGAAATCCAGGTCTCATTCCACACTTTTTTTAAACAAATAAGAGTTTTTAATCTGTTCAGTGCATTCCTCCCTCCTTCTCCAGTGTTTTTTATCTGTAAAAGAATCCCTGGAGCTCCATCTGCTTCCCTGCAAAGAAATCTACAATCAGCCTTGGGGTTTGTGTTTCCTTCTGGTAGGGCTTGAAAAAAATCCAGAACAACTGTTAGATCAGAGCCCACCAAGCAGGAACAGGGATAAGGGGCTGAGACAGCCCCTCACCACTGGAATCCTGCAGGTGCCACTGGGTTTTGACAGTTAACCCCACTTCTCACCAGAAAATTCCTGCTTATCCCATTTAGTTTTTTGTTCTCCAGCAAAAATCTCTCTCTGTGTCCTCAAAACAATGTCTGGGAATCAAAGATGGGTCTGATAAGGGAATAAATTAATATTTAAAGAGCATTTTCCTATAAAATCATGGCTGTGGGGAACGCCAGCTCTGCCTCAATCCTGGCAGCTGGCTCTGGGCTGCCCTGGAACTCAAATTCCAGCACAAATTACAATTTCAGATTACAATTTCAGGATAAATTACAGTATCACCCTGAACCAAGCAGCACTGGCTGGTGTGGAAGAGCTGGATAGAGCCGGGACAGGGCTTGTCCTAGGAACTAGGGACATTTGCCCCACATAATGCTGGAAATGAGGAAATGTGTCTCATCAGTTGGCAAAGCCAAATCCCCCCCCACCTCCAGCTCTGCCTTCTCCAGAAGGAAGAATGCCTCTCCTCTTGGTTTTCCCCTCTCTTGCCATTGCCAGATGGATTCAGGAAGGGAAGCAAGGTCTGGAGAATCAGTTTTTGGATAACCTGAGTTTCAGCACAGCCCTCCTGGAATCTGGTCAGAATTCCTGTCTCCTCTTCCAGAGCCGTTTAAAGGGAACAAAGTGGATCCAACACCTGTCCCTGCGGGTAGAACCAAATTCCCGTTCATGGCCTTTCCTCCTTCGGGAGGACATTCCTCCAGCCGGGTGTGGGGAGTCAGCCCGGCTCTGGCTCGGAGCTNAAGCCGCTCGTGCCCCGCGGGTCGGTCCCGGGCGGCCACAGCGCTGCCCGCTCCGCCCAGCGGGGCTCGCACCGCCGGCACCCCGNCTGCGGGTAGAACCAAATTCCCGTTCATGGCCTTTCCTCCTTCGGGAGGACATTCCTCCAGCCGGGTGTGGGGAGTCAGCCCGGCTCTGGCTCGGAGCTGTGCCACTCCTCACCCCAAACCCCATCCGGGCTGGCTCTGGGAAGGGACCGGGCCCATCCTGCACGGCAGGCGGGGCAGGAGCGCGGGGCTCGCCCTTGTCCCGGCTCACCCTGCCGGGGCTCCCGGCCCAGGCCGCTCCAGGCTGGAGCGCTCCGCGTGGCTCTGTCGCTGTCCCAGGGAACCCAAACCCCGCTGCCTCCCGCGG
>VXBC01002321.1:18353-165086 GCA_013399945.1 Ploceus nigricollis | reverse complement strand
GGGTTTAGGTTTAGGGTTAGGGTTAGGGTCAGGGTTAGGGTTAAGGTTAGGGTTAGGGTTAGAGTTTAGGGTTAGGGTTTAGGGTTAGGGTTAGGGTTAGGGTTTGGGTTCGGGCTTTGTTTAGGTTTACGGTTAGGGTCATGTTTAGGGTTAGGGTTTGGTTAGGGTTTTGGCTTAGGGTTAGGGTTATGGTTAGGGTTAGGGTTAAGTTGGGCGAGAAATTTAGGTTTTTGGTTTTTAGAATGTTTTAGCTGGGAACATGATGGAGATTTTAGGGAGTAAGGAGGTTGTTGTTCTTTGTCTTCTTGTTCGNGTCTTCTTGTTCGTTCTTCATTAGGGATTTGGAACTGGTTAGAAAAGTCCGCATTGCAAGCTTCAAGTGTTCAGTTAGTGGGTCAAACAGTTAAATAATCT
This sequence comes from Ploceus nigricollis, assembly GCA_013399945.1. NCBI lineage: Eukaryota > Metazoa > Chordata > Aves > Passeriformes > Ploceidae > Ploceus > Ploceus nigricollis. Next base: position 164,672 of record VXBC01002321.1, on the reverse strand, counting down.
CGGTGTCATTTTTTAATTGGATAACTTGGTCTCAAAAGATCTTGCAACTAGAGATTATTAGCCATTTTTGCAGTGTTTTTCCAGCGTGCAGTCTTGTATAGACGGCGTGCAAAACTTTAGATAAGATAATAATAAACAAGAAGCTGAAGATTGAAAAAATCTCGTGCATCTTTTTTTCCTGGCACAGAACCTCTCCAGGAGGGTTTCCCCCCGACAGGGGAACCCCCAGGGAGGGGCCCAACATGGGGCCAAGAAACCGATTAGCTATGACATGAGTTTTGGTCCATAACAGTTATAGTAGTAACCACAACAACGCATATACAGCTACACCTGTACATAGGCAATAGCTGAGGCAGTAAAAAAAATTATTGTTTCCTTTGTTACCATCATCTACATGTTGCTATTAAATTGGTTGGTCGTATTACAATCTTATTGCAACAACATGAGCAAAGTGTGTTTACTGAGATATTTAACAACCACATTTTTCACATCCGTAGACGTTTTCATCTTGAATCTCCCAGTATGGTGCAGTTCTGAAGTAACTCTGACTCAGAGGAGCTGGTGTGCTACAGAGAGCAAACCTGTCGCAGAGAAGCAAAAGCTGGAGCCTGCAAATGTTTAGCAGAGTTCAAAAACCTGTCTGGCATATGACATAAAAGGACATAGCTTTCAGCTGATTTTAATAAGCAGATCCAGGAGAGCGGGACAGAATTGATGCTGTCTGGGAGAAGGGAGCAAGCACTTCATTTTTTTGGGGTGAAAATTCTTGGCCATTGTTGCATATCTAAGTGAAAATGGGATAAAACACATAATGCTGAAGGAAGACCTCTCCTCTGAGGGAGATCACTCAGTTGAGATGTTCCCTGTGCATGCAGGAGAGAAGGTAGGAGTTTTGCAGTGGTCCCTGGAATGTTTTCTTTGATCCCTGGTGCCTGTGGGAGCTCCCCAGCTGGGTGGCCTAGGGGAGGTCATAGCCTGGCTGGTGAAGCCAAGACTATGTTTGGTCCTAGGACATTCGCTGAAGAGCCGACAAAACCCTGTCAGAGGTTTACAGTGCTGCAAACAAACATGCAGAGCCAGTGAACACCTGCCCAGATATCCAGACACGTGTATGCAAATGAAGACAACATAGACAATGTGCATGTCCCCCACCAACTTACACAATAGCATTCCATCTGAAATAAAAGGTAGCTTCACACTGTGAGAAATACCTTCACTTTTAAAATTTTAAAAGGTTTATTAAACCTTAACAAAAAATACAGCAAAGGACTGAATAAGGAACAATTGCAGCACTGGGAGCCCCCATGACTATCAGCCATGTGTGCCTCTACAAAATGGATGCTCTGACTTTTATATCCTTAGCCCTTCCCAGAGTTTTGTCATTCAACCCCTTCTCTGCTGTCCATTGGTGGAGATTACCTTCTTATATCTTGATTAGAGGTCAGGTGTTGTTACACTGCACCTCTTGGTAATAAGCTCGCCCTCTCTAAATGCCCTGACTACGAAGGCTATTACAAGGGGGAGGGGAAAGAGGACTATGAGGAGACATATTACAATACCATCACTATACATCCACATAATATCTATCTCTTAATTGTGAGAGCCAACTATTACATTACTTGTCTATAACAACACCCAAAGTAAAGAAAGTAAAATTCATCCCACAGCCCTTCTTAGAAGGTATTTACGTTATTACCCATTCAAGCATTAAATTGAATTTATCCTTTCCCCCAGGGCTGTGTTTGGCCATCCCACTGCTATGCCATGAAGACACAAATGACGTGTTGGGACACCAAACATGATGTGCTCGCCCTACTCCCATACACCCTTTTCCTACATACTCCACCCTGCATGGACTTGAAATGTAAGGTTTGCAGCCAGCTCAGTGCCCTTGATTTACCTCAACCCCTGAGAATCTCCAGGCTGACAGCTGTGGGACAGGCACGGATGACTTCAGAGACAAGCACCTGTCCCAAAGCCTGTGGAGGGGATTTTTTGTGGTATTCACAGACTGTTTCATGTGTCAATACGAGAGGAGCATAATTACCAGCTGAGAAACTGCAGGAAATAAGCCAAGGCTGAATGAACAAAATGGAGAATAAAAAGTGCAGAGGACACACATATTTTAAAAGCATTACAGATGTATGTATTTACGTAGTCTGGGGAGCCTGGAAATATATAAGAGCTTATGACTGCAAAGGAATGAATTCAAGGACTAGTCTATGGGGAGTACTTTTTTTTCCCTGTGACTTCAAACTTCTCTCAGAGCTCACAGAGTTTTAGTCAGCTGGCATGCAACAGAGGTACGACTTCCCCAAGGAAACTCTTCCTTGGCTTGAGCTGGAAAGGCTGCTGGGAGAGTCTGCGGAAAAAAAGGCTGCAAGCAGAGACGAAACCTTCTCCTCCTCCAGCCAGAGAGCAGGTATGTGGAGATCTGTGTGAACCCGGGAGCCTGCTGGAAAGTTGCACTTTCAGCTGTGGCAGAGATGACGGCTCCGGTGACTTTGAGCTGCAGCCTTTGAAACTAACACAGATGAGGAAGGTACTGTATAAATAAAATGTTCTGTGTTTATGAATAGGCTGAGGAACTGGCTAAGCACACTGTGTAGATGGCTGTATCCACCCAGTTTTATATTTAATCCATCAGGGACTTGCACTGTGTGAGTTACATAATTTATATTAAGAAGACACCAGTTAGTTGATAACAGTACAGTTGTCATACACAGTATTTGTTATTATTCTCCATGTTTGCAGGAATAGAAAATGGGGAGATGACTGTTTTTTTCCTTTCTTCACAGGACTTCAGTCTATTTATGGTACTACTGCATTATAGCCTTCTGAACTAGGAGTGCTGCAGAGATCAGCATTGTACACTAATTAAATGCCACTCAACCAGCTCTCCAACACTGAATCCTAATATAGTCTTGGGCAAATCACACAGTCCCTGGGTAAAACAGGCAAAATGCTGTTTGGTTTGTCTGCTCTTCTTCCTGTCAGTGCTGTCGTTGAGCTCTCCCAGTTGGAGCATGAGGTGTGAGATCGCAGGGTTATTTTGCTGCTCTTAAGATCCTGACATCTTGAATGTCACCTTTGGGTGAACAATGATTTACTGAGACGGCTTTGCTGGATCTGGACTGTTATTATGAGAATGAATGTTTAGGCAATATTTGGAAGTAGTAAAGTTTTAGAAAATCATAGTTTACATAAAAATCACAGTAAATTTTCTAAAGCTAAGCCCAGTTGTAATTTGGATAAAAATATTTTTGATAAAAGTATTTTTGATAAAAGACAAATATACTTCCCTTAAATAGAAGCAATAATTTGGCTTTGCACAACAGTGATAATTTGGCTGTTTTACTAAGATGTATTAATTTATACTTTAAAATAAACATATTACTCTAAAATGCTGAAATCCTCCAGTTTTCAAGAACAAAAATTTACAATTTGTCATCTCTTTTAAGCAGATGGTTACATCTTAGTGACTGTATCAGTGCTTGGCCTTTTACTAATACAATGATGGGTGGATTCAAGCATGGATATCAGTATTATGTAAATCAAATCTATCAGAAATAATTTTCCTCGCCTCATTTTGTTTCCTACTGGATTTTATAATATCAGTACACTTTTTCCCAAATACTGACCTCACTGTATATAAAAAATAATATTGTTGAATTGAAAGTGTATTTTATAAACTGGTAAGAAAATATTCTGGTTTAGTTCCTGAATCTGAATTTTCTTCTCCAAGGAGAGCATTTCATGCTTAAATAGTTTAGTCTGCAAATGCCAGTACATGTCACTTTTTGCTGATATAAGAGTTTTCATTTTCCCATCTCCCTCTGTCCCTTTGCCCATCACTCACAAATTGTCCAGGCTTGTGGGTTTCATTCAGTTCTTGTTCATTTACATTTTCTTTCCTGAAGAGAGTAGGAGGAAAAAGGGTGAATAAAATAGGGGACCTGGCTAAAACCTCAATAATTGGAAATGTTAATTTTTGGTGGGGAGATGCTGTTGGCTGAACATCTGATAGAGATGCACATGGAGAGAGGGCAGAAAGAGAAGGAAGGAAGGAAGGCAGCAGCTTCAAAAGACAGGAGAAAAGCCTTGTTGGGTTTACAAGAGATAAAGAGGAGTCTCTATTTTGATCTATGGACTTGACACCAGGAAAACTGGGGGCTGCATCTGCCCGTGAGATGCCAAGCACAGTGCAGATTGCAGGAACAAAATAAACCAGAAGAATCAGCTTCTGGAGATGTTGTAGAGTGTCAGGAGCTGGAGCTGTGGCTCCTTCTCGAAGTCTGTGGCTCAGAATGGCATTGGGTATTCTTTTTAATAGGGTTAATATTAATGTTGTCTCCATCTCCCCTGTGAGATGAATCACCAGGGAGCTATTCCAGCCAAAAAGGAGCAAGACTTGTCCCACTCCTGCGTTTACAGTTCAGACCCACTTTCTAAGAGGAACTTGTTTTATTTACTTCTCTAGAGAGTTTGATTCATAGAGCTTGACACAGGACTCAAATAAAAGCAGTACCTTAGAAAGCAGCAGCATTATGAATGGACAGACTCCAAAAGGTCTGGAGACTCAAGACAGAAAATTGTCAAGACATTTTCTTGTTCTTCTGAAACCCTTGGGAACCTGCAGCAGTTCACAGACTGACTGGTAAGAGCCAGCAGCTAGAATTTGCTTTTCCTTCTTGCTTTGGGCCATGGTGGGGAAAGGGTTTGGAGGAGAGGAGAGGTCTGATAAGGTGTCCCTCACTTTGGGTGACAGAGGATGAAATTCAACTGACATTGACAGAAACTGAGTAGGAAGTGACTGCTGAGACACCACTGGAAAAGAAGGATTTCACGGGGTTTGCAGGTGGAAACCCTTTGTGGTGGGTTTCAGTGCTGGCCAAACGCCAGTGCACTCACTAGAATATACTTACTCATTTCCTGCTGTGAGACAGGATTAGGAGGAAGCCAAAGTAGGCTCAAAACTTAAAAGGATATAAAGAAAACTTTATCAACAGTAACTTTAAAAAAAGAGAGAATAATAAGAATCAGAATAAAACTTTTAGAACACTTCTCTTCCCCCTACAACCTCTTCTTTCTCACTCACAACACACAGAAATAATTAAGTCAGTTTATCACTTTTAGAATAGTTTTTCTTCAGTTTACTTAGGGAGAGAAGTCCCTCTAGTAAATTTATGGAGAAATTTCTACAAGAAAACACTTCTCTCGTGGCTTCTAATTTTCACGAATAGCAGCCGCCCGGAAAAATTAAATCTGCAATTGTGAAGTCCCTCCCATTTTTCACAGCTTTTCCCACAGCTGTGTTTATGGGCCATGTCAAGTTATGGGATACTACTTTAAAGATGAGCTGTTCAAAAGCAAAGGTTCTCTTTATTTACTTCCAAGATGATCTTTATCTATGAGAATAGAGGTCTTTTTCTTCTCTCCCTGGGGGCATAGGGTCTTCATCACTCTTCTCTCTCTCTGTTCAAGCTTCTTATTAAATTTACAGCTATTTCAACATTTGCCTGCTTTAACATAGGTTTGAACAATCCATCCCCCCATAATTCTTCAATGTGTTATAGGGAAAAAAAGTTTGATGGTTCAATTAAATTTTTCTCTATAGCTTTATAAGAGGATTTCAGTCCTCAGATTAAGGCATCTCCTTATACCTCCCATCTGAGACTTGACTTCTTCTTCACTAACCTTGGTGTCTTCATGTTGCTTTTTTAAGTGTCTGCACTTTGTCCTTTTCTCTCACTCGTGGGAGGACTGAAGCACTGAAAGAGTCACTGTCTCGCCCAAGGCCTGCAGATGCTCATGGGACCCTGGCCAGCTTGCGAGGGGACTGCGGCTTGGCTGGNCTCTTAGAACATCACTTCCGTGATACAAAACCAGCACATCCTTTGGCATTGTTGGGATGGGACAGCCCTTGCTATTTTGTGGGCAAAAAAGCTTGATTCTCCAATCTGTGTGATGGAGATGAAAACGACTGGGGCTTTGAGCAACGTGGTCTAATGGAATGTGTCCCTGCTCATGGCAGGGGCGTTGGATTATATACAAGGTCCCTTTCAAACTGGGCTATTCTCTGATTCTATGACCCAGTCTCTGACTGATGCATGTGACACTTGCCCTGCAGGTGTGTCTTGTCAAGCCCATACCATGCTAATGTTTCAACACCACTTTAAAGTGTAAACTGCTGGGTAGCTCAAAGCCAAAAATACTGAAAATTTGGGAAATCAGCCAAATGCTTTGGAGTCTTTGAAACTGTTTGCTGCCAGATCCCCTTTGGGAAAGGACAAAGATGGGAAGGACAGCACCAATCTTTCCCACTGCAGCTGGTGTCCTCTGAGAGTGTGGTTTTATTGAAGCAAAGCCCTGAACAGTAGAATTAGTGCATTCCCTTCCCTCCTGCTTTGGCATTTGTTTCTGTCCAGGTTCTTCTTTACAGTTCAGCTGGCACAGCTACCTGGTTACTCAATAAAGCAGCTTGAGGAACAGAGCTGGCTTTTTGGAAAGCACAAAATCTCTGTTATTTTTATCCCTGTAAATCCAAACTTCTTAAAGTGCTCTGAACATCCAGGTGTAGAAAAATTGGAAGCTGCCATCATCCTGGCCACTTGCTGCTCTTAATTAGAGGCATGATATTTCTAGTTCAAATCGGATCAAAATATCCTACTAAAAAAAAAAGTATTTCTTTTCCTTGGAGACCTCAAATATTTGAGGTTTGCCTTGCAAGGTGTCTGTGCTTTTCAAGTGCTATTGCACACTGCTGACAAGGCAAGCTCTAAACCCAGAGCATCCAAAAGGCATTTAAATCTCTGAATAGCACAGGGTCCCTAGTTTCAACATGAGTTTTCTGCTTACCCCAAGGGGATTGCAGATGGAGAGCTTGACTCCAGGGAGCATGCTAAAGGGATGAAGTGAAAAAGAGTACTGCAAAGTGAAGCTCAAGACATGACATGCTTGGGGGAAGGTGATCAAAACTAACGTGATGAGAGCCCAGTCAAGGGAAACTTTTCTGAGATTGTGATAATCTCACTGGTGGACAATTCTCCTGAGAGCTTAACGAGTATTTTTCTATCCATTGCACCTAATCATGCCCTCACTGTCACCTTGTCATAGTATTTTTATTGCTAGACATGCAACCTGGTCCAGTGAATGGTGTCCCTGCCCATGGCAGGGGGGCTGGAACTAGATGAACTTAAGGTCCTTTCCAATCCAAACCATTCTGAGATTCTATAATTCTGTGATTTATACCTCTCATTTCAGGGTGCATTACCAAGCAAACTAAGAGCCCAGCTCTTTGGCGTAGTATTTCAGCCATGGGAAAACTGTGTTGTGGCAGTTCAGGCTTGTGTCTCTGGGAGAAAACAACAGGGAAATCTATGTAGAGGTGGCTTTTCCTGAAGCAGGACTTAAATAGCAAAAGGAAATGAGGAAACCAGCTGCTCCAGCTCTAGAGGGCAGCACAAAATAATAAATAAAAAGCTGAACTTGGGCAATTTGAAATCATCTTCTACATGACAAAAGCACTCCTTTGCAGTGGGAATTCTTCCCACTGGATCCAGTATATACAGCACTGTGTACTTACAGCCAAAAATTCAGCAGCTTACCTGAAAATGCCTTTATGGAGGCCTTTAGCCCTAATTCCTGCTTCATGCCATGAAAATCCATCGAGCATGTTGTAGCCAACAATGGACCCCCCTCCTGCCAGCAGACTGCAGTCACACTCTCATTAGTAGGATGACTGCAAAAAGAAAAGTTATTTCTTCTAGAACAGGTTTCCAGATTTTGGGGTTTATAATTATCAGCCCTGAATTTTAAACATTTAATCCTCAAGCACTATTTCCTTAAAGATGCAGAGAGAGATTTAGGTGCAGGAGGCTACAACCCTCCAGGAATGTAACTTGCAGACACACCCAAAATAAACACACTGTCATGCCCCACGCACACAGCCAAACAATGGCATTGCCAATAAGTTACTTATTCTCCAGAGAAAACCCACAGCCTGATCCTGACAGTTCCTCTGGCAAAAATCCCCCTGTCTCTCAATGCCTGCCCCAAGAAAGGGCTTCAGGATGTCACACAGTAGCTGACTCCGTCCAGAGCACAGCGGTGGCTAGGACCCAGCAAGAGCCCGGGGAGGAGTGGAGAGGAAGACAAGCAACATAATTTAAAGCAGACACTGTCCCAAATAAGGTTGTTACCCTGAAAATGCCTTCATTCTGAAGTTATGAGTGAACCTCTAGGTGTCCTAAATGGGTGAACATGAATCTGAAGAATAATTGCATCGATACCAGGACTGAATCTATTTTGAAGATCTGGACATGCTGTTTAAAGAGATGATAAGCAGTGTTTGGGGATGCAAGAAACCCTTGAAACAAGGTAAATGTGAAATAGTCACTCTTTTTACCCCTGAAGGCTCTAACTTAACAGGAAAGAGTCTTGTGTGGAAAAGGATCAGACCCTGGGGAGTGTGATTTTTGTTCTGTGTGTTCTCTTGTATTTAACTTTCTTTGGCACAGGAGAGCATCTCCGTTAATTGTCTAAGCAATAACAAAAATTACGTTTGAGGGAAATCTGGAAAGTGCTGCTTTTATTAGCTGCAAACAACATCTGTGAAGTAGTTTCAGGATTAATATTGTGATAGAGATGGAGGCAAGCATTGTTCTTTAGTGGAAACTGGGAATGAATTGTTATAATTCCATGGTTTGAAATGTGTATTGGGGCAAATTACTGGTCTTCTCTGCCTTCTCTGCCTTTCCTACTTTTTAAGTGGGCATGCTGACATGGTTAGGGTATGCTTTTTCTAGCATTATTTGACTGACTTATTAATACTCCTTGGGGATGATACTGACTTAAACCACCTGCATTTTTCAGCTGGGGTTGACACTGCGTGATTTTGAAGTGCTGTGATGGAAAGCTGTGGATTTAAATAGGGTTCAGACCTTAATCCTCCTCTGAGTTATGCTGGGGTTTCTATCACAGCTTCCAGTGGGAGCAAACTGGCACTGATCATGAAGCTACTTCAACTCTGGGAAAGACTCAAAGCAATAAAAGCTCCTTTAAGTTGAGTTGTTGGTACTGCTGCTCCCAAACTGTTTTTGTAAGCTGTGGATGGAGAGATCAATGCCAACAGGAAGGGTTTAGTGTCGGTAGACGTCCTCTTGCACACCAAGGGAATGGGGGTCCTGTAACCCTGAGCTTAGCACTGGGAGAGCGTGGGGGAATGCTGAGACCTGCCCAGAGGGTAGAAAAGAGGGGGGTGCACTGATGTGTCACACTAGAGGTTGCTGAGAAGGATCTAAGGATTGTTCAGAGAAAAGCTACACAGGAAAAGCTCCTCAGCTGGACAGCTGAACTAAAAACTACCCTAGGAAGGGAATCTCCTTGAGCAAGGAGGTTGGGCTGTACCATGACAGGTCAAGAAGAAGTAGCTTCAGGTTGTGCCAGGGGAGGTTCAGTTTGGATATTAGGAAAAATTTCTTCACCACAATGGTTGTTAAGCACTGGCACAAGCTGCCCGGGGCAGTGGTGGAGACCCTATCCCTGTAGGGATTTAACAGATGTGTGGATGTGGCACTTGGGAACATGAGATAGTGGTGGCCTTGGCAGTGCTGGGAGAACAGTTGGAGTTGATGGTCTTAGAGGGCTTTTCCAAAATGGTTCTGTGAGGACAGAGTCTATGTTGTCTTATGCTTGAAGAGGCCACCACATCCTTGATGAGCTTCAGTATGTGACAGCCACCTTAGAAACACCTTGAGGGACAGCATCCTTGCTTATTACAGATTTGCCTTACACAGCAAACCATTATATCAATTTTTTTTGGTGTTCAAATACATCAATTTCCCAGTTGCTTTATAAACCTAAAATTTAGGAAGTTACAAAGTATGTTAAGACTCTGGATTGTGTGAGGTTTATTATTTAAGAGGCAAAGAGACCTTTTGTTGCACTGACAGTGTGACAAGGGAAGACATTGCAGAGCACATGGGCCACATGCTGTTCCTCAGGGTGGTGCCCTGTTGTGGCTAATATCCTCAGCTTAATTCATTTTGTCTGAACAGAAAGGATTTCCTTTTGAGGGCTTGGAGAAAAGCCTTGTAATCATTGGTCTGTTCATCTTCTATTGCCACCTCAGCAAACTAATACTCAAATGATAAAAATAGATTTTTCCTCCTTCAAGGAGGTCCCAGCTGCTCTAAGCATGGAGAATGAAGAACAGAGGGGGACAACAGAAACATTATAGATGGTGATATTGGCAATTTTTCTTTCCATCAGATGATTTTAGCATATTTTGCAAATGTTGATTCAATGGTAGAGAATTAACATCCTTGGTTTGGTTTTAACAGGGAGGAACACACTTCTGATCCCATTACTGAGATCCGTTCTTTCACCTTGGGGTCATCATCCATCACTGGGGTTTTCTCGTGAAATGGAAGGAGTACGCAAACTGTACACAGAGTAGCTGTGGTCTAATCCTACACAGTTTCTCTATTCCTAGTACACAGCTTTGTTCTCTGGTTCAGGAGGATAGAAATGGGCAGATTCCCATCAGGAATTTGTCGGCATTGCTGTTCAGTGACTGTCAGTGCTGTAAGGGGCCATCAGCTGCATCCATCAGAGTGACTAAGCAGAGAGATCTCCGTCAGCTGAGAATGATCGGATCTCTTTTGTTTCCAGCTATTCCATGCTTTGTGAGTGGAAGCCACTGAGCAACAGTACATTGATGCCAGTGGCTTGTGCATGGGATTGGGGTTGCATTTGGAGCTGTTTGAAGCAGGAATGCTTGCCTTTGGCTTTGGTTCTGTTTTTTCCCCATTGTCCAGTGACAGACCTCCCAGAGGTGTTTGCTTCTTTTGCAGTTCTGTGCTCTTTTATGGAGTGCTTTCCAAACAGTTAAACTCTTATGAATTCTCTGTTACACACAAATCCATTCTATTTTATATCTGTCTCTTTGTAAGGCTGATGATCTGTCCTTGTCCATGGCAGGGGGATTGCACCAGATGCTTTTAAAAGTCCCTTCCAACCCAAGCCTGAGAGAGTTCAAGAAGCATTTGGACAACACTCTCGGACACAGGGTGTGACTCTTGGGGATGGTGCTGTACAGGACCAGGGATTGGACCCAATTATTTTTGTGGGTTCCTTGCAACTTTACATATTCTGTGATTCTGTGGAACATATGGTTCTATGATCTCCTGTCAAACATATTTATAAGCCTGTCCATACCTGGAATATGTAAAATGAAAAATCTTAGTCCACTCCCTAAGCTGTTTGCATTAACTCAACAAGGATACACATGTAAAAGCTCTTTGATGCTCTGGGATAGGAGGAGTAGAAAATGTTGTGGATGGAAATGAAAACTGTTCCCACTTCTGGTTGTTACTGAGCAGCACCTATTGGCTTTGCTCAGGACATGGCACCCAAAACTTAATCCCAGTTGAAAGCACAGGTGCTGTGTCTGTGGGGAGTGTGAAGATAACTCGGTCTTCAGTAGTTTTCTTTCTCCATGATGCCAGACACCCTGCCCAGCTTGAACATCTGGACTTTGTTGAGTGTCCTGGATATCTTTAGACAGCAGCTGAAATCACACTGGGGAAAACCCATCAAATGCCTTGGACCTTCCTTTCAAGTCCTCAGAGATGGCTTAATTTATTGCACTGCTTGTGTCTTTCTCCATGTTAGATGATGACCTGGTGCCAACTTGTGCATGTGTTGACCACTGTGTCCCATATGAATTCTAAATGTAATTATTTTTACCCGTAGAGCCATGAAACTGTACATCATCTTCTTCCTGGCAGTGGTGAACAAAGAAACCTCTAACTACCAACCCCCCGAGGGGACATCCTGTGAAATGGTAAGGCTGTTTCTCTACTTAGGTCCCTTGAGATCCTGAATGAGGTTGGGACCCCCTTGTTACAGGCACTGCACAAGCAGCTACAGTCTCTGAGAAGGGAAACCCCCAGGACCAGGCTTCCTGAGATGGCAGAGGTGGGATTTGCAGGTTTAGGGGATGCTTAGCAGTCTGTCGTCAGGGTGTGTCCTTGTTGTAGTAACAGCACACAAAGGGGAGGGGGGAGGGGTGGGCAAAGAAGGGTCATTATCTCGGCTTTTTTCCTAAGGAAAAGCTGGTTAAAAGATATATGACTTGATTTCCCTAAGATTGTACAGGGTTTCTGTGGCTAAGGCAGAGAAAGAACTTAGACTTAAAATCAACTTTTTTATATCAGTTGTTCTTTGTACTTTCATTAGAACATCTGTGAAATACTTCTATACCAGCTCTTTTATAATAACAAGTATACTGACCTCCTCTGCCCTGACCCTGCATTTCTGCCGGGGAAGTTGTACCTGACTTCTGCTGGAGCGAAGAGAAATGACAAAGACTCTTGCTCCAGTACAAAATCTGCTCCTTGAAGTTTTGCAAGCACCTGGTACAATATTATAAATGTTATTTGCAACTGAACTTTCTCCCTTCCCTCTCCAAGTGCTTCTGACTGTACCAGGATGTTTAAAAATACTTTTTTTTCCCCCTTGAACATTGAAGCTCTTCAGCACAAATCCTCAAGAATTTCCAAAATAGGGAAAAAATAATTTGCTAGCTGTACACATCTCCCTTGTGGGACTCATTCCATTCCTGCCCACCCTGACATATTGCTGCACTTCCTGAATTCCAGAGAAATTAAGACCTAGTGTATATATAAAAAGATCTTGGGACGGTGACTGGGTAGCTCAGCTCCTTGGCTGGAGAGGGAACACTGATGCAGCCACTGTAAACAGGACAGCCTGGGTCCCATGTCACAGAATCACGGAATCACAGAATCACAAGGTTGGAAGAGACCTTCAAGATCATCAAGTCCAACCCATGCCCTAAACACCTTAACTGAACCATGGCACCAAGTGCCATATCCTGTCTTTTTTTGAACACATCCAGGGATGGTGACTCCACCACCTCCCCAGGCAGGCCATTCCGATATTTTATCACTCTTTCTGTGAAAAACTTCTTCCTAATATCCAACGTATATTTCCTCTCACACCGCTTGAGACTATGTCCTGTCGTTCTGTCAGTTGTTGCCTGGAGAAAGAGACCAACCCCCACCTGACTGCAACCACCTTCCGGGAAGTTGTAGAGTGATAAGGTCACCTCTGAGTCTCCTTTTCTCCAGGCTAAACAACCCTAGCTCCCTGGTCACATGAAGGCTGGGTGAGCCATGCAATAATCCAAGCAGTTTCATCCCGTTTCTTGATGGGTCACAGACCAGGCTGATTGCTGAGAAGTAAACACACACTTGCTTGCACTACTCCACTGTAAACTGCTTTCATCAAGCCAACAACACAACTACACTGGGATAAAATGAGCCCTGACAGAAAACACACTGCAGTCAGGGGCCAGGATGCTCATTTGATGTAAATCAACAGCTCAGTGTTGCTAATGTCCATACTGATTGCCTTCCTTCATTGGCATTTGGTGTGGATCTAAATACAGCTCAAAGAAAGAAGGAGCTACTGGATTGGCTGGTTAGCTGTCATTGACAGTCCTGCATTGCATCACAGCCTCACTGTTTTATATGGTACTTTCCCTGTGGTGACACCTTTAGAATAGCAAAGGCTCAGAAATGGAAACTAATCTCAAATCTCACGGAAGAGGCATGAGTCAGAAACCTGTGCTGCTTTCTGAGTCACCACTGATGGTTCTGTTGCTGAACTAAACTCTCCTACAAGAGGTTTTAGGAAGTAAGCAGTCCCTACCAGACCCTTGACATGGGGGTGAACTGCACTGATTATACCAGTTACGGCACATCTATCAGTTTGTGAGACAACAAGGAACAGATCAAATGTCAGGATGTTCTTCCTAACTCACATTATTTTCCAAGGATAGGCAAAGCTTCAACTGTATCATATTTTACCTCCCAAAGAAAGATGATTTTGCTAATTCCTGTTATTTGGCAAAGGAGGAGATTTCAAATAATTCATAGAAGGGAAGGGATTTTAGGAAATTCTATTGTACCTTGTTTTGAGGTGATGCAAAGACAGATGCATAACCAGATGTCATAGGTTAGCTGATGTGTGATACCTGGGCAAAATGCTAAGGTTTGATTGTGTAGCTAAGCCTCTACCTGAGCAGCTCTTCTAAGAACGGTCAGGGACACCATACAAGTACAGGTCAGTGCCAAGTGGCTCCAGCCCAGATTCTTGGTTCAAATGTTCATGAATTGATAAAGGAGAACTCAAGGGCAGGCTTGAGTCCAACTCCTTTTTGTAGGGCTCTTACTGAGGTGGCTGACAACTTCCACCCAGTGCTGAGCAGTGAAGAACTGGAGTCAGAAACCAAATGATGCCCAGCTTTTGAACTGTTGGGTAATTTTTTTTTTTTTTTGCCAGCATCTTAATGGGACCAAGTGGTCGTCACCCTCCAGTACTTCTTGGCAGCACTGGCAGAGGTGATGAAGTCAGAACATGAGACTGACAAAATCCTCTTTTGCAGTCTCAGGCTACCAACCCATTGGACTAAGGGGTGAGAGGCAAGGAGATAAACCAAACAGATGCTGTTTGCTCCATCCCACAGAGACATGCTTCATCTTTTTTTTTTCCTACTGCTGATGAAAATGAAATTCATGCAGTTTGAGCCTTGGGGGAGAAAATATGGTGCAGAAGAGACAAGATAAGAAATTTAGTGAGGATCAAAATAGTCAGTGAAAAGGAAGGACAGTTTAAAAAGAAAAATGAGAGGGGAAATGTTATAGGAACCAATGGCAGACAGTGTGAGGTGTAGATTTTATTAGTCCCTTTTGTCATTGGAAGGGTTCCATGGATGCAGATTAAAAACCAAATCATGCAAGATACATGGTGAACAGTGGCTGACCTCTCCCCCATCAACTTCAATGAAAAGCAGATTGTTGGCACTGACAGGAGTTGCATCAGGACTTTGGTAAGATTCTAGCTGCCCGGGGGGAATGGAGGGTGCTCAGCACTTGCTGGGATCTGGCTGAAAGTGTGAGAAGAAACCTGGCATCTGCCTTAGGATGCAAAGCAGTTTCTACTTTTTCACTCTGGATTTTTGTATCCTCCTGGCTTCTTCCTCTTCCACAAATGAGTAAGATGTTTCCTGTCCTGCTATTTGTGCCTCAGAAATAAGGCCAACTCTGGGCATAATTTAACTCAAAATGAGGAATTGTACAGTGACTTTGAAAGAAAGAAATATTTTCAGGGAGAAGTCAGAAAATTTCCCTTTTTTTTTATTTCTATTTTTTTTTAGCTGAGGGAGATTTGAGTTGAGTTGGAGGGAAAAGAGGAAGGGGTTTAAGTTTTAATAGTCGATTTACTTGGGATCATTGGGAAAAATGTGTTATGGGAAGCACTGTGGAGCAGCTTGTGTACATCTAGCGTTTGAATGAGCACTTGCACTTCTCTGGCACATTTTTGTGTGGTCTCCAGAACTCAGATGATGCAAAAGAGATTCACAAAATGCTGACTAGTGACCCACTTCTGCTAAACAGATCTGCCACTTCATTCACCTCAAAGTTCATATAAAACAGATGGGATTTAATATCTTTGACTTTTAATATTTACTTGATTTCTGAAAAGCTTCGTGTCATGGAATCTGGATTCTGCTTCTCCATAGAAGTTAAGATTCAACAGATCCATCCTTCCTTCCTTCCTTCCTTCCTTCCTTCCTTCCTTCCTTCCTTCCTGCCTGCCTCCCTCCCTCCCTCCCTCCCTTCCTTCCTTCCCGGAACTTCCCTTCCTGGAACTTCCCTTCCCCTTTCCCCAGACACCCAAATACATTAATGACAAGACTTTTTCTCCAGTAAATTAAATGTTACCTAAGACTTTCACATTTCCATTACCTCCTGCTGCTGCTGTATGTTCTTCTTAACAACAAAACAGAACTTGATGGTTATGTAAGGATGGTTGTGTTCATGTTTCTAATGTTCCTTATGAACACGCACATAAATTTTGCTCTGGACACAGAACTCAGTCCTAGCTACAATTAAACACAGATGCATCCAGAAGATGGATTTGACTTTGATGCTTGGTTTTTTTTTTCCTCTACCCTTCTGCTGAGAATTGGCCTGAAAAGGCCTGACCCTAACTGCACATCATGTCTTTTTCCCTCTCAGAAACTGAATTTACATAATTTGTGTTTTCAGTGTTGTATCACAGTGTGTTGTGTGGGTGGCTTCATAAGACGTGCTCCCCATGCAAGTAGGAGGGAACTGTTGCCTTAGGAAAAGGATAAACATGGAAGATAAAAGTGGAATGAGTTGGAGATTGGCGTCAGAATTGTCTCAGTTGTTGAATGACCCTATTTGGTTAAAGCTGCCTTGCTTAACTAAGCCATGGCTAAGGGAAGGCATATTTGAACATGTGCTATGAAGGAGAGACAGGGTTTGTGCTATAGGATCCTTACAGGTTTTTATATCTCCTTGCTCTGGAACCGATGTTGTCAACAGAGTGAAGCTCTCCCAAGTACTGCTTACTACTATTGCAAGTAGAGTCTGCACAACCTAATACAGTGATGAAAGTGAGAAAACTTAACACCAGCACAAAAATGAGGAAACAGTGCTTGATTGCAGAGAAACTCGGGAGTGTTCAAATGAGTCCAGGAGAAAGGTACAAAAAGGAGAACTTTTAGTAGGTATCACATGCAGATTAAACTCTACTGTTCGAAGTCAGAAATCACTTTAAAATGAAATGAGTGCTGTTAGCTGCAAAGAAGCTAATTGGGATTGTTGCTCTTGCTGTCTGAATGCTCAGAAAAAGTGATCAGTGTTTCAGAAGCAGCATCTGCCTGGATGCTGAATGTTATTTTTCTTATATTTAATGTAAAGACATTTTTCATTTGTCACGTGACAACTCCTTTTCTCTCTTTTTCTGGCAGGTAAACTCTCAGGCATTTTGCCACAACAAAGACCTCCACCAAATCCCTCGTGAGCTCTATCCAAATGTAAACAAAATAGATCTGTCGGGAAATCTGATTCAAAGCATTCCTGAAATGTCATCATCATTTTATACTTCCCTTCAGTGCCTGGATTTAAGCTCTAACCAGATAAGTTTCATCACGCCTGGAGTCTTCACACACATGAAGAGTTTGGTGGAAATAAATTTAGCCAACAATCACTTATATGAGCTTGCTCAAAATGGCACAGAGGGGATTGGACTCTTACCCAAAGTGGAAGTACTGGACTTGTCCCACAACAGTCTGTACAATGGGATGGCTGAGTATTTCATTAAAGAAGCTCCAGCACTGCAGTATCTTTCCTTGGCAGACAACAGTATTATAATGATATCACAAAAGATGTTTCAGGGATCTCCCAATCTTGTGGAGATAGATCTTCAGAGCAACATCATAATGGAAATAGAAGAAGGTGCTTTTGAGACTCTAGTGAGCCTGTCCAAACTCAATCTCTCAAAGAATTCAATTACTTGCATCTCTGATTTTAACCTCAGGCAGCTGGAGATACTTGACCTTAGCAGGAACAGCATTGAGACCTTCCACACCACAAAATCAGATGATGAATATAACTTAAGGTGTTTGGATCTGAGTGAAAACAAACTGTTTAATTTCCCAGTGTTCCCTCAGGTAAATAAGCTGGTAACTCTGAATTTGTCAAAGAATTTAATCCAGCTCACTGCTGAATCCCCTCTTAATAAAATGGACTATGTGAAAAATGAATGGCTAAATGCTTCTTTCCATCTTCTTGATCAGAAGCAAAGTAGAAACAAAAGTTCTCTTTATTTATCTCAGCTTGTATATTTAGACTTAAGCTATAATGAAATCAAATCCATTCCAGATGAGTTCTTTGAATCAATGTTGTCCCTTCACACCCTTAATCTCAGTAAAAACTGTCTTCAGGNACCAGATAAGTTTCATCACGCCTGGAGTCTTCACACACATGAAGAGTTTGGTGGAAATAAATTTAGCCAACAATCACTTATATGAGCTTGCTCAAAATGGCACAGAGGGGATTGGACTCTTACCCAAAGTGGAAGTACTGGACTTGTCCCACAACAGTCTGTACAATGGGATGGCTGAGTATTTCATTAAAGAAGCTCCAGCACTGCAGTATCTTTCCTTGGCAGACAACAGTATTATAATGATATCACAAAAGATGTTTCAGGGATCTCCCAATCTTGTGGAGATAGATCTTCAGAGCAACATCATAATGGAAATAGAAGAAGGTGCTTTTGAGACTCTAGTGAGCCTGTCCAAACTCAATCTCTCAAAGAATTCAATTACTTGCATCTCTGATTTTAACCTCAGGCAGCTGGAGATACTTGACCTTAGCAGGAACAGCATTGAGACCTTCCACACCACAAAATCAGATGATGAATATAACTTAAGGTGTTTGGATCTGAGTGAAAACAAACTGTTTAATTTCCCAGTGTTCCCTCAGGTAAATAAGCTGGTAACTCTGAATTTGTCAAAGAATTTAATCCAGCTCACTGCTGAATCCCCTCTTAATAAAATGGACTATGTGAAAAATGAATGGCTAAATGCTTCTTTCCATCTTCTTGATCAGAAGCAAAGTAGAAACAAAAGTTCTCTTTATTTATCTCAGCTTGTATATTTAGACTTAAGCTATAATGAAATCAAATCCATTCCAGATGAGTTCTTTGAATCAATGTTGTCCCTTCACACCCTTAATCTCAGTAAAAACTGTCTTCAGGCATTTGCAGTAAGTTATGACAGTGCATTGATCTCTTTAACTGTCCTTGACTTGAGCTACAATGCTTTGCAGAGCCTTCTCCTTGATGCTGATGCGTTGTCAAATTTGAAGGAACTCTATATTCAAAACAACTATCTTCAAACACTGCAGTTTGACATCTTCGCTAATCTTCCTAGCCTTAGACTGCTTAATTTACAAAGCAATAATATCAGCCTTTGCAGCATGTACTCAGGATTAGCTAAGCAAAGACTTGCTGAAGAGGAAAGTGGTTGTGTATCATTTGTCAATTCTCCTACTCTTCAGTACTTGTACCTAGCTGACAACATGCTCAACATCCTACCAGCATACAGCTTCTACAAGACTTCTCTGGTTGTCTTGGACCTCTCTATGAACCCTGGACTGAAAATAGAACTTAAAGCATTATCAGGTCTGGAAAAGTCTCTGGAATGTTTGTATTTATATGGTAATAGCCTGATAGATTTAAATATTGACTTGCCTTGTTTTAGTCACCTTAAGCATTTAAACCTCTCTGAAAACCAGCTGAACTGGCTGCCTAAGTGGAGTAGTGACTCTCCACTAGAAGTTCTGGACCTACGGAACAACAGGTTCAGTACCTTAGAGAACAGCAATATTTTAGCATTAGAAAATTCACTTAAAAACTTGTATCTCTCTGGGAACCCACTCAGCTGCTGTGGAAACATCTGGCTTTCATCAATGATCCAGAACAAAAATGTCCAGATCCCCAACGTGGAGCATTTAACGTGCCAGCACACTCAGAATTTTGGGTACCAGGATGAAATGCACATCAGGAACATTAGACCAGAAGACTGTGAAAAAGAGGATCTGAAGAAAATCAACTTCCTTATTATATTAACATTTGTATTGGTTTTATCTGCGATCATCATTGGTGTGGGTTCATTTTTTTGCTTCCGCAGGCAAAACTTTAGCCATCAGTTTAAAGCATAGTAACACAAAATGCCTTGAAAACTGAAGAAATCAGGTGCTACACTGACAGTGTGTAGAAAAAAAGGGTAAAATTCTCATCTTTGATTTTCAGCTGTGGATTTTAAATGCTTTTGAAGTGTTCCTGAATTACACCACTGGTATGGGTTGCAGGGATTTGAAGGAGAATTTGCCATGTTTTGCAGATCCATAGTTTAACTCAAAGAGGAGAAATTTGGCTCTTGTGTGCAATATATACTTAACTGAGTTTAATGTGAAGAAAGTCATCTCTGGGGTGAAGGCTTTTTAAAAAAAAATCCTGGAGCATGAATTTCAACCAGTTAACATGAACTGAAATGTTTATATTTCTAAGAAAAACTGTTGGAAAATCACTGCATCTGATTGCATTTCAATGCAGAAGAATAGTATATCTATTTTTAAAGGCCGTGGGAAGTTAGACTGCAAAAAAGTGTTTTGAAGATACCAGGGTGAAATAATGCATAGGGCCATTATTCAGATCTGTCTTTCTACTGTCTTTCCCCAAAAATATATTACTGTCTACAGGATGTGCTGCAAGAAAAGTTCTGTAGGTCCTCATTCTGTGATGTGTTTAACATGGCTAGCCTGTTGCATTGCTAAAAGTTGACACTGACAAATGTTATGTCCCATACTCTCCCAGAAAATTCACCCTTTTGGAGGGAATATGACAGTGAGTGGGAGCCTGACCTGCTAACAGGGTTCAGTGGCTTTGAAAAGGAACTATATCAGGTCTTCTGTTAATGCCAGGAACTGTCCATTCAGGCACATAGAAGTAGTGGTCAAACTGAAACCTGTCCAGGTAAATAACTCTGAGTCAAATTGCTGCTCCATTTCTGTTTCTTCCAGCTAGTGAATGTCAAAACTACCACACTACAAAATGGTGTATAATTATACTTTTTAAGCAGTTATGTATCAAACTGGCTGGTGGTTTTCATTGTGGAATTTTGTACAATAAAAACAACTTTGAATTTTGTAAAAAAGACAAGGCAGTGGATATATTAAAGCACTAGCTTGGAATGCTCCACAAATAAAAAGAAATGTGTTCCTGTTTTCTATGGTATTTGGACTCCACCGTAGACCTTTACCTTCTGGTCCTGAAGCAGAGACAGCTGCTCCATATTATAGAGTACAACCAAAGGAGAATAAGGAGGTGTACTGGAGATGTAGGCAAGAATTTGGAACAGGTTGTCCAGAAAAGTTGTGTCTGCCCCATCCCTGGACGTATTCAAGGCCAGATTGGATGGGGTTTAGAGCAATCTGGTCTAGCAGAAGGTGTCCCTGCCCAGGGCAGGGGATTGGAACAAGATGATCTTTAAGGTCCCTTCCAAACCAAACCATTTTGTGATTTCTGTGATCCTATGAATTTGAACAAACCATCAGCAGCAATAGGGCCTGATCTAACATTTATGGAAGCCAATGGCTCAAGCACTTAATTTTGTAGAAGGCTTGCACAAGCAGCAATCCCAGGGATTAGTTGGAAGCTCAAAAGCAAGCCAAGCTGTCCGCCCAGATGCTGATTTGCTGCAGACTGAGTTCATGGCTTTTGTGTCAAGCATGGCAAGACTATTTCTCCTGCTGTGAGAGCCAGTGTAAGCTTGGCTGCTGTGACTAGAATTAGTTAATAACCTGATGACAGAGCCAAACTTATTTAATTAACAGTTTTAACACTGCTATTGTTTTGCTCTACAAAAAGGAAGTTCTTGTTATTACTATGGGACTAATTAGACTTCCATTGACTTCCCTGGGAGCAGAAATAGTTTTTGGAGGAATAAGTCTCAGAAGTAAAGTGCAGCATGGCTCACTTGGATTTTTCTGTTAGCAGCATAAGCAACCAAGTAGTGATATGAGCGTGCTTCAGCCAGTTCTTTTAATCTGGGTGAGATGAGAAGCATAAGGGGAAGAAAATATGAATAAATTTACAAAGAGAGGGAAAACAGGGAAAATGGGAGCTCTACACTACATTGTTCAAAATTGTTCAAAATAGGGATATGTAGATGACAGCCCCACCTTTTGCCTCTCCTGTGTGTTACTGTGCCTGCAAGAAGACTAAATGCTGAAGTACCAGATCCTGCATCAAAGGTAGCCATCACTAAGACATTACACATCTTTTCACCAGTCAGCCCCATTGTCCTAGTAGGTTGGTGTCATGGTTTAACGAAGCAGAATATGAACCCATCCCAGTGGAATCAGGACAGTAGGCATGATACAGCCTGTAATTTTGCAACCAAAATTGACATCCTCATTCATTGCTTTTTCATAAAGTCGTTGCAAAAACCTCTGTTGATGCAAAGAGTTCCTTCTGCTAAGCCAAGGGATATCCTTCTGTGATTCTGGCATCTGTAATAGAGCATTTGGGATTTATGCAGTCAGTGCAAACTCTGTTTTCTTTAAGTTGCCACATGCAACAAATGGCTTCCTTTCTGCAGCTGTTTGCATGGGACAGGACAATAGAAACAGAGAATCCTGAACTGGTTTGGGCTGGAAAGCACCTTAAAGACCATCTCATTTCAACCCCCCTGCCATGAGCAGTGATGCCACTTACTAAACCAGGTTGCTCAGGGCCCCATCCAACCTGGCTTTGAACACTGCCAGGGGCAGGGCAGCCACAGCTTCTCTGGACAACCTGTGCCAGGGCTTCACCACCCTCACAACCAAGAATTTCTTCCTGACACTTAATCTAGATCTCCCCTCTTTCAGTTTAAAACCATTGCTCCTTGTCCTGTTACTATCTGCCCATATAAGAAGTCCATCTCTCTCCTTCTTAAAAACTCCTTTAGGTACAGGAAGACAGCAATGAGGTCTCCCTGCAGTCTTCTCTTCTCCATGCTGAACAACCATAGATCTCCTTTAAGCATTTCCTACCACAGTTTGCTTTGTTTTCTTCCTGAAAAAATCCTCTGTAGTGGGATCAAGTAAGTACTGGAAGCACTAGAAACACTCCCAGAGAGGGTCCCTACAAGCTCAGCAAGTCATGATTCTTGTTGGTCATCCATGGAAAAATCAAGTCTCAGTTTCCAGAAAGTTGATTTTTTTCTGCAAAGCCAAGACAAAATAACATTCTCACAGGTACCAATCTCTGGCCACAGATTTCTGCTGGGACCCTGGTCAGCCCTAAACTAGCCACGATGGGTTAATACAAGAGAGTAATTGCCTCCTAATATTTTGAGAACTCAAAGCATCTCCTCTCCCTGCCTATTCCCCATGTAATTCAGTACTCTTTTATTTGTCTGTGGAGAAACAAACTGAAATAAAAGTATCAGTAACCAGGGAAATGGGTTGAAACTGAAATGGGAGGAAGAAGAAACTGAAAATGCATGGAAGAACTTTCTGAGGAGGACCTGTCAGGCTATACTACATTCTTTCACAAGCAAAGATATTTGGAGGCTGATGCAACATGATATTAAGAAAATTTTGGCAAATATAAGGAAACAATCCTGCACTGAGTCTCTTTTCTCCCAAGCTATTGATCATGGCTGATCTGCTGTGTTGCAGAGCCAAGTTAGTTCCACAGATTCCCTCCTCTGGTCCATTTCTGGCAGTTGTCGCATCAGAGACATATCTGGGAGACAATGGGAGACCTGATTGCAGCCTTTCCATACCTAAAGGGGGCTTGTAAGAAAGAGGAAGTGTGGCTTTTTACACAGGGAGATAGGACAAGAATAGGGGGAACAGCTTTAAAATAAGAGCAGAGATTTAGATGAGGAAGAAGTTCTTTACTGTGAAGGTGGTAAAACACTGGCACAGGTTGCACAGAAGCTGTGGATGCCTCATCCATGTAAGTGTTCAAGGCCAGTTTGGATGGAGCTTGGAGCAACCTGGTCTAGTGGAAAGTGTCCTTGCCCATGGCAGGGGACTGGAACTAGGTGTTCTTTAAGGTCCCATCCAACCCAAACCATCTGGCGACTTCATGATTTTCCAGTTCACAAGCAGTATACTCTATGAAGAAGGTGACTATAGAAGAGTATTTACTCTTTACTCTTTACTCTTCCTGTCTTTCCCAGAAAAGGAAGTGGAGAAGGGAGTCCCTGGTCCTGAAGACCAGTGAAGGAGACACTTCCATTTGCAGGTAGAAAACCCACCAAAGGGAAGAAGGTTTGGAATGGGCAACTAGGCTGGAGGTATGGCACAAGGAGAAGAGAAGGGGAATAAGAATAGTTAAACCAGGAGTCTGGAATCCAAATTACAGAATCACTGAATAGCTAGGGTTGCAAGGCACCTCTGAAGATCATCTAGTCCAACCCCACTGCTACAGCAGGTTCACCCAGAGCATATTGCACAGGATCGTGTCCACGTGGATTTTAAAGATTTCCAGAGGAGACGACTCCACAATCTCTCTGGACAGCCTAATGTATTACTCTGTTACCCTTACAGTGAAGAATGAGGAAGGAATGGTCTAGATGAAACTAGAACCAGAAGCAGGAACTAGGTTTGTTCAGCCTGGAGAAAAGACAGTCTTGAGGAGAAGTCTTTTGTCATTACTAGATGGACAGCTACAAGGAAAAGCATCAGCTCCTCCCAGGAGTATTCACTGAAGGGACAAGATACAACTACTGAGAGGTGCAGCTGGGGAAGTTCACATTAAACATAAGAGAAAAATTCTTCATAATGAGAGAGGTCAAACTCTGGAAAGGCCTTGGAGACTTTCAGAACTCATCAGGGCAAGGCCCTGAGCAACTACTTCTGACACTGAAGTTGGCCCAGCTTCAATCAGGGAGCTGGATTGGAGTTCTCCAGAGACTCCTTCTTTTCTAAATTATTCTCCTAATCTTTGGAAAACAAGAATGGGTCATGCACTTAAGTAAAGAATAGAGTAGCAAAGAAACAGAGCCTGTAACTAACATCTGTTCTCTGCACTGAAGCAGTGGAAGGGATTTGGCAGGACAAGTGTCCAGAAAGATGGCAAAAGTGGCTGATGATGTCAGATGTCGACAGAGCTAGTCAGCTCATGGAAGTCACATTATCTTTCTGAGTTCACATTATCTTTCCTTTTTTTTCCCTCCCAAGTTTTATAGCTCAAAATTAATGTTTCCAAAATTTTCCATGAAAATTCTGAAAAATATGAAGTTGGCAAATGTCTACTTTGTAAGGCCAGAGCTTCAATTTTAATTCAGATATTCCTACTGATGAAGCATATACAATTAAAAAAAAAATCATTGCTACATTCAGTTTGCTTTTATTATATTTGTTCTAGAGAAGATAAGGAAGTATTTCAATCTGCTAATGCTAAATAACACCCCTCCCAGTTAGCACTAAATTAAGCAGAGAAAATAAATCAAAATAAAATAGGCATAAAATATTAGGCTGTTGAAATTATATAAATCTTTTTATGTTTTAAAATATCAATTAGTGCTGGGACACAGGAAGAACATAAAATAATGGTAGTTACCTTTTGAAATTCCAGAAGAGACCCATGAGGTAAGGTTTTAATTAAAAACTGTTTTATGTTGTAGAAATTCTTTCCATCATGAGTACTTACATTGTAATTCATGCTTTTAAAAATAATATTTACAAGTTTTATGTCTTCACTGCCTTTCACTTTAAAATGTTACAAAAAATTCTGACAAGAAGCATAGATTGAAGAGTTTCAAACCCTCATTTTCACTGATGGTTTCCTCTTGGAAAACACTTTGTACCAGACTTCAGCGTAAGTTTCTTGCCTCACATATGTGAATCAAGACCCGTGTTTCCTCTAATGTCTGCTTGTGTTACACAACAGGCATCAGGCAAGTAATTGAATTGTTAAAATGAACCCATCACCTCTAAATCAAGCTCCTTTCCTGTTTGGAAAGAATGATGCCCACTGAGGTGAAGATCCAGAAAATTATTTGGGTGCTTTAATTGCCACTCTAGATATTTAAACCCAAAATATAAATCTTTACATTCCTTGTTTAGCTTCTGGTTCTTCCACCTGGTGCCTGAAGTCTCTAGAGGACTGTGTTTGATGTGCAAATTTCCTGTGAATTTCTGCTTCTTGGGATATTCAGAAATGCCACAAACAGCACAAAACCATTTTCATATGTTTGTAAGCCCCAACAGAACTCTTATTTTGAACTTTCCTCTACCAAGTCTCCTAAGTAGAAAGATATTGCCAAAGCATCACTTGTGGATAAAGCTCTGTAGGAAGTGTAGCTGGAAATAGAGCAGCCATGATAACTCCATGTCTCGGATGGCTAGTCCGGTTCTCTCCCCTATCCTCGTGGGTGTTTTCTATTCTTTAAGTGCTGTCCTCTTTTCCAGGCCAGGGGGAGTGCTACATGGATCCTATCAATTTATCCTCAGTTTTGTCTCAATATGCAGAATGTTGTGCTCCTTAAAGGAGATTTGGGTAACCTCTGGAGGACAGAACTATTCTCTCCACACAAAAATCTGACTGCTGGGACTGCAGAAGGCAGAGGGGAAGAGCTTGAACAAGACACTTGGGAAATACCATGCTCCCATATTTAATGACATACTAATTAAAACAATTCCTTTCCTGCAGAGGAGGTCATTACGTCATGATGTGTCATATGTGCTCTGAACACTATGTTATAGGAGAAAAGAGAAAGAAAAATCACCACAACCTCCATCTCCTGTTTCATAAGGAAGGCTGAGGTGTGTGAACCACCAGTGGTTAGTTCTGTCTCACTCCATAACCCAGATTACAGCATTTAAGTCACTGAGGGAGGCTAAAAAAAAAGTACCATCATGAAGAATTAGGACATCTGAGTCCCCTGACAGACATCTAAATTCCTATATGGCCTCTACATCCGCGAGCTGGAGAGTCAGTTTGCCTGGGAGACCCACAGTCCTGACACAGAATGAGCCAAGCCTCTTTCCAGCTTTATTGACAAGACCTCCACAAAGAGGTGGGAGAGTTGTGAGGGATTGGGTGGTGAACAGATTGTAAGTTGACCACAAGCTCATATGGTGATGTTTGCATTTATGTGTATCTTAGAATCATGGAATTATTTAAGTTGGAAAAGACCCTTAAGGTCATCAAGACCAAGAGTTTCCCCAGCCACTAAAGCCACCACTAACCCAAGTCCTCAAGTGCCACATCCACATGGCTTTTATTTCCCTCCACAGATACTTCCCTGGGCAGCCAATTCCAATGCCTTAAATTATTTTTCAATGTTCTTTCAGTGAAGAAATTTTCCCGGTAACCAATCTTAACCTTGGCACAACTTGAGACTATTTTCCTATTGGTTGTTACTTTCTAAGGAGACCAACCCCCACGGGATTACACCGACCTTTCAGGAAGCTGTAGAGAGTAAGAAGATCCCCACTAAGCCTCCTTTTCTTCAGGCTGAGCCCTTCAGCTCCCTCAGACATTCTTTCAACAGACTTGTGCTTCAGATCCTTCCCCAGCTCTGTTGCCCTTCTTTGGACATGCTCTAGCACTTCTGTGTCCTTTTTATCATGAGGGTCCCAAAACTGACCCCCGGATTTGAGGTGTGACCTCAGCAGTGCCCAGCACAGGGGGTGGCCACTGCCAGGTCCTGCTGGCCACATTATTGCTGGTACAGGCTGGAGCTTAGTCTTACCCCAGAACTAAAGGCTTGAGTCAATTGTCTAAACATAGACAGCTAGTTCAGTCTATGGCAAGAAACTAGTGCCATTGGGAATGTTCCTGGTGTTTGGGCTGTATCAATACAGAATTTGCAGATATGATATGGGATAGAGAGGCAAATGAGCTATACTTGACATTCAGCTGGTGCTCAGGCAGCAAAGCCCAGGATAGCTCAAAGGCAATTGAACACTAATTTGTGGGTATCCAGTCAAATTCACTGTTGGACAAGAAACTCAGAATTAGTTTGAAAAACAGATATTCCAACTGCTTTGCTCTAACTGGCTGATATGTTAGATCTGATTTCTGAAGTCTAATGTCAGCTTGCCCTCTTAAAACTAATCAAATCCAAAAATCAAGACCAGCTTTCAGTGAGGAATGTTTTGCACAACTGTCTGCCTGCGCACATCCAATGTCATATTGTCATCTTTTCTCACCATATAATTGCTTTTCCAGCCTCCTGCTTCTTTAGGCTGCTCACAAGGAGGCTTCTGAGTAGATGCAATCAAATGCAATGGCATTACCTGTTTGTGCACTACAGAATGTGTCACTTCATTTGATTTACATAACACACTTCCTACTGCTCTTCAGTAGACCTCTGGACTCACCCACACAANTCCTAATAATAATAATAATAATAATAATAATAATAATAATAATAATAATAGTAATAACTTTCTTAAAATAATACAGGCCTAAAAGACTTATCTAAGTTTTCCATACAAACATTCAAAACTCTCTCGCTTTTCCACTGCACTATTTCAGATGTTCCACAAATTTGAATATGCTATGCACATTGGGAAGGTATGGCAGTTATTGTTCTGGTTAAACCAGTGCAGTTTTTGAAGATGCCTCAGCTGTAAATTNTCTCCTGTTTCATAAGGAAGGCTGAGGTGTGTGAACCACCAGTGGTTAGTTCTGTCTCACTCCATAACCCAGATTACAGCATTTAAGTCACTGAGGGAGGCTAAAAAAAAAGTACCATCATGAAGAATTAGGACATCTGAGTCCCCTGACAGACATCTAAATTCCTATATGGCCTCTACATCCGCGAGCTGGAGAGTCAGTTTGCCTGGGAGACCCACAGTCCTGACACAGAATGAGCCAAGCCTCTTTCCAGCTTTATTGACAAGACCTCCACAAAGAGGTGGGAGAGTTGTGAGGGATTGGGTGGTGAACAGATTGTAAGTTGACCACAAGCTCATATGGTGATGTTTGCATTTATGTGTATCTTAGAATCATGGAATTATTTAAGTTGGAAAAGACCCTTAAGGTCATCAAGACCAAGAGTTTCCCCAGCCACTAAAGCCACCACTAACCCAAGTCCTCAAGTGCCACATCCACATGGCTTTTATTTCCCTCCACAGATACTTCCCTGGGCAGCCAATTCCAATGCCTTAAATTATTTTTCAATGTTCTTTCAGTGAAGAAATTTTCCCGGTAACCAATCTTAACCTTGGCACAACTTGAGACTATTTTCCTATTGGTTGTTACTTTCTAAGGAGACCAACCCCCACGGGATTACACCGACCTTTCAGGAAGCTGTAGAGAGTAAGAAGATCCTCACTAAGCCTCCTTTTCTTCAGGCTGAGCCCTTCAGCTCCCTCAGACATTCTTTCAACAGACTTGTGCTTCAGATCCTTCCCCAGCTCTGTTGCCCTTCTTTGGACATGCTCTAGCACTTCTGTGTCCTTTTTATCATGAGGGTCCCAAAACTGACCCCCGGATTTGAGGTGTGACCTCAGCAGTGCCCAGCACAGGGGGTGGCCACTGCCAGGTCCTGCTGGCCACATTATTGCTGGTACAGGCTGGAGCTTAGTCTTACCCCAGAACTAAAGGCTTGAGTCAATTGTCTAAACATAGACAGCTAGTTCAGTCTATGGCAAGAAACTAGTGCCATTGGGAATGTTCCTGGTGTTTGGGCTGTATCAATACAGAATTTGCAGATATGATATGGGATAGAGAGGCAAATGAGCTATACTTGACATTCAGCTGGTGCTCAGGCAGCAAAGCCCAGGATAGCTCAAAGGCAATTGAACACTAATTTGTGGGTATCCAGTCAAATTCACTGTTGGACAAGAAACTCAGAATTAGTTTGAAAAACAGATATTCCAACTGCTTTGCTCTAACTGGCTGATATGTTAGATCTGATTTCTGAAGTCTAATGTCAGCTTGCCCTCTTAAAACTAATCAAATCCAAAAATCAAGACCAGCTTTCAGTGAGGAATGTTTTGCACAACTGTCTGCCTGCGCACATCCAATGTCATATTGTCATCTTTTCTCACCATATAATTGCTTTTCCAGCCTCCTGCTTCTTTAGGCTGCTCACAAGGAGGCTTCTGAGTAGATGCAATCAAATGCAATGGCATTACCTGTTTGTGCACTACAGAATGTGTCACTTCATTTGATTTACATAACACACTTCCTACTGCTCTTCAGTAGACCTCTGGACTCACCCACACAAAGTATTCTCAGATATCTCCTAGCAGAGTACCTGAGTCATGCACAGTTAAACAACTCACTGAGGTCTGTGGAGCAATGCATTCACCATCTCATTACCCAAATGGTGTTGGTGGTTTTCCTTACCACTTCTTATTTCACAACGTGTTCAGATTTTGGTCTTGTGCAAGAGTTATTATAGGAATAAAGACCTATCTCAAAAAAAGATCTTACTTTATTTGGATGAAATAAAATGAGCAGATCTCCCCAGCTTCCTAATAATAATAATAATAATAATAATAATAATAATAATAATAATAATAGTAATAACTTTCTTAAAATAATACAGGCCTAAAAGACTTATCTAAGTTTTCCATACAAACATTCAAAACTCTCTCGCTTTTCCACTGCACTATTTCAGATGTTCCACAAATTTGAATATGCTATGCACATTGGGAAGGTATGGCAGTTATTGTTCTGGTTAAACCAGTGCAGTTTTTGAAGATGCCTCAGCTGTAAATTAACAAGGTCAACTTACAATCTGTTCACCAGCCAAGCCCTCACAACTCTCTGCACCTCTCCTTGCTTGTGAAGTAGTATATATCATCAGTTTAAATCATCTTCATGTTTCACTTGACAAATGGACCAGTCAAAGACTATGTCCAGTAACATTTACATACCGACTAGGGATAATTTATTAGGTCATGAGACACAGCTCCATGGCAATTGCTCCAATTTGCCTTCAGCTGTCTTGCTTTGCAGAGCTCCCAGGTGGGGTTCCTTAAGATCCCTTTAGGTCTCAAGAATGAGATTATAAAACATGGCAAAGTTTTCCAGCCAGACACTGTGAGACAGTTCAAAGAGGATCCAGCAGCAACTGGGAAAGGTGTGAAAAATGGGACCTTTGCAGAAAGGTTATGAGAATTTTTTCACAGTGGAAGGGGGAGAATTAAAGCACATAAACAGAAATGGATACTTTAAACATTCTGAATCAGCAGGGAAGAAGGAAGAAACACATAGAAAATGTAAGTCAAATGTTGGGTGGATTTTTGTGGTGTAACTGGTGTCAGGAAAGTAAATACATGTTGGGATCAATCCTGAATCTGAGGAATCCAGCAGAGTCTGTCTCCTGGAAGAGGATTTATGCATGAGGAAGGTAGCAGATGCTTTCCCATCAGTTTGGACTTACAGGTGTAGGAATGCAAATTATTCAGGCCTTCAGAGGCAACAATCATTGTCCTGGAGGTCAGCATAAGAGCCTGAATAAAAGTTGTCCCAGAATAATTAAATCAGCATTTCCAAAGTCCTGCTTGGGAGCAGCCCTTTGGTGGGATAGTTTCTGTCACATCAGTAAAGGCACTATTGTTGTTGGTGCTCACTTTTTGCTCTGCAAAGGGTACCAACAACACATAAGGGACTGATGGTGACTGATGCTCAGCAAGTTCAATGCATCAAGCAACTGTTTGGAGTGTGCTCAGGGGACAATTTGAGTGAAAACTGGTGACACCATCAAAATTGAGGCTTTGTAAAAAATATTCACTCTTTTAATGCATTTGTTTTTTCCTCCAGCTGTTGCGTTTTTTCCATCTTGACCACTGCCTTCCTCTCCCTCTGTTTTTCACTGGATTCCTCTTATCTGTTTCAAGCTGTCTGTCCCAAACAGGACATAAACTCAACAAAATTTGATCTCAAGCTGAACTTTTGAGCTGTATCATATTTGAGTGGACTGGAGATTAAGTCAAGGGAATTTATGCACACATATTTCATCAAGATGTGAGGCCTCTCTTCCTTGTTTATTATTTCTCAAATATTTAAATCTTAAGAAATAATATTATTGACTCGAAAAAAAAAAACCAAAACAAAGCCCTGCTTTAATTGGAACAGTCATTTCAATGCACCAAATTATTATAGTATCAGCCAAATCTGTGTTCCAAAGGATGCAGGCAAACATGAATTATGGGCTGGCACTCAGTCAAAAATGCAGCTATTGTTCTCAAAAACAGGATGCAGACCAAGGGGAAATGGTGTCTAGTCTTGACTGTTCATAGCATAGGAATAAAACCCCCACCACAGTCCTATTGAAAAGGAGGAAGGTCAGATCTTCATGGGAGAATTCTTTTATAGACAGATTCTCCTGAATCTGTTGATTTCCACTCTGGATCATCAGGCATAGATTAAAGCATTTGCTTCATCCATCATGTTGTGGAGTGTGTTATCCCTAACATACAGCACACACAGAAGACTTGAAAGCACCAATTGATAACTTATAAACTTGGAAAGTACTTTTTAAGCCATATTTTTCATCAGAATCTACTTAAAATGAATGTAAAAATCAATGCAGTCTTTGAACCTAGGTAGGGAAAGAAGAACTGCTCTTTTTACGTTCCTCTGGTGAGAACTTGTCCATGTTACAGTCGTACTGAGAGTCCTGCAGGGATAAGGTGTGTTTGGTGTGTATCAAAACATGTCTGAAGATCTTACTGTCAAACTCAATCAAAAACAGGTGAAAAGAAAAAGAACCTGGCTTCTTCCATGTATGGGGAGGTCCTGCATAAGTTCCTCCAAGTACTCTCCTCCAGAGAGACTACAAATGCGCCTCCATTTACAGCATCCTCATCCAGTAAATATCTGCTTGCACACAGTTCTCACCCTGCAAAGTATGTTGGTAGCTCACACACCATATTTGCAGCAAAACACATTTTGCATTGGCCAGGGGTGAAACTGTGCACAAAGCAGGGTCTCTGCACTAACCTTAAGGCATATTTGTTGAATTTCTTCCAATAGCCATTTCCCAGATACCCCAGGATTGGAGCTAAACTTGAGGCTTCCAGTTTAATAACCAAAGCAATGATCTGCTCCTTGGTCAAAGTTCAGTTGAATGGGACTTCCCTGTATTGTTCTTCTGGCAGGATGGCTCCCCTCCACCCTCCCTTGGGTCAGGAAAACCCCTGTGAGAGCACCTTTCTGTTGTTTAGCAATACTTAGATACATTCAAGAGCAGGTCCTCTGTGCAACAGAGGGAAGGAGGGAGGAATAGAGCAGGGAAAACAACCCAGGGGTCTCAGCAGACTTGCCGCCCTTTTAGGATGCTTTTGGATCCAGTGGTAGGGAATAAATCATGCCAATCCCAGACTGGCTCTGCTCACTGCTACTGTTTTCCTTTCATTCAGTAACATGTGTCACAAATAATTTCTTTATAACCCAACCCTATATCAGGCTGTGAGTATATTCCTCAATTTAGAAAACAGACCTTTGAGGAGGGTTGCTCCAAACAAGGCCTGTTAGCAGTGAAAATGCTTTTTGGGAAACCCTTGCCAGCAGCTTCATCTTTTTCTTTGACCTCCCCACAGGTATGTCTACACAGACAGGTGCAAGCTGTGTATTTGCTCCACCTGAGTGCTGAGCTGCTTGGCCTCAAGCCAGTTCTGGCTGGGATCTGCAAAAAATGACACATATTCATCAGAAGGCTGGTTTGCACAACAACCACTTTAATACGAAAAACTCTCTTCTTTTATAGACAGCTTCAACACATTCTACTTGATTGGCTAATTAACAAAAACATCTTTCTCACAAACAGTCCTTGAGAAGAACAGAAAAACAGAGTAGGGAAACACCACCCGCAGGTTGTTAATACTAACAAGTTATCATCGTTTCTCTACAACTCCCTAAAATGTCTCACAAGTCCACTGTGAGAAAACGAATCTTGTTTTCTCGCTCTCTGACCAGGCTTTCACATCCATATTCATGTGCCAGAGCTCAGCTTCCACGAAGGAACTTTCATGGGTACACAGCCCCAGTCAGGGTCAGCTCATGCCCTACTGTGTCTCTTTACACTGATAAGCCCAAAGTAAGGTCAGGCTGAAGAGCCAGGAGGTGATGGAGCTGTTCTACAGCACTGCCCTCTGTTAAATTAGGAAAAATCCTCATTGATCTGCAGCCATCTAGCCTCTTGGTCCTCTTGGGCTAGCAGTGACGGCTCAGTAGCCAGCCAGACAGCTCTGAGTGTCTGTTCAGCTCTTTCAGTTCTGTTTTATCCAATGTAAGGAGGCCATCCCAGATGGGGCAGCAGAGCATGCTAACATGTCTCACCACACCCAATTTGGGGATGATCCAGGCATTCTTGCTAACATCATAAAACCAGGAGAGCTGGAGTGGCTGGCAGCCAGCCTGTGAAGGATGAGCCCTTACTATATATCATGCATGATTAGTTAACACAAGCAGCCCCATTTCCCTTCAAGGTCTTGGAGAAAGTTGTGGTACTTGCAGGATAGCAATGCTCCAGTGAAGAACTAAGTTTGGTGCCTGTGGATGAAGGAATAAATAAGGATGGGGCCAGTTTTGCAGTCAACTCACATAAATAAGTGGATGTCCTGCCTAAGAACTGGATTAGGTGCAGTCCCTTCCCACTGAGGAAGAGTGACCCAAACCTTATTGCAGAGGCTCTTCATTGCCTCTGCAATATTGTGGTTACGCTCCAGTGAAGCAAAGAGGTCAGGGGGACAGGGCTCAGGCTTAAGCAGTCCCTGGGAACAAACCACAGCCCTTTGCTCACTGTCTGCTGGAGAGGGGAGGTGGGCTGGGGGGTGTGCAGGGCAGCAGCCTAGGGGAGAGGTAGTTTGCTAATCCAGCAATGTTGTTCATGCAGAATTTTTGGCTGCCTGCTCCTGACTGGGGATGTTTAACAGATAACCAGATCCCTGATTATCAGCTGTAGAATAAGATAATCAATTTAACAAAACAAATATTACCTTTTTCTCACAATGGAAGTATTGTCCCTTTTGGGGTGGCTTGGAAAATGCCCAAATGGGCATGAAAAATCATGAGTGCAGGCAGAGGTCACGCAAGGTATCAGATCCTCTTTTTCTGGGGTACCTTTAATCTTCAGCCTCTACTTGCAAAGTGTCAGGGACAATCTGAGCGGCCTGGGGTGCATGTGGACACAGGATGCAGGACAGTGCTTTTCACTGTTTTTTTCTGTTGTCACCTTTTTTCTCTACCCAATTAGTAACCATGTTTACAAAGCAAAACAAACAGCTTTTCTTCTGGAATTGCTTTCTTTCGGTTGTGTCCTTGCTCTCTGTGAAGGTGGCTCTCACTTGCCGCAGAGCTAGGAGGACCTGTTGTTCATTTTTCAAATAAATTCTGGCTTGAATCACAGTGCACATGAATTGTATTGCTGGGAGGGCAGAGATCTGGAGGAGAGCAAGTAGCTGTCATCACTGGGTAAGAATGGAAATTATAGCCAATTAATCACTATTATTTATTGATTTACAACATTTAAATTCATTAACAGCATTTAAATATCTAAGTTGCTTTCTTCTAAGGTTGCTGAAATCACCACACTCCAGACACTACTCTAGACACTAATTATTGGACTGCAAAATACTAAAACTGAGCCTTGCAGGAGTTAATTAAGTGGAGCAGTGTAGGTGGAAGCTGAATTTAGAAGCTATGACTCACAGTCCCTTGCTTGTATCCCTGTATTATTTGCATTGCTTGTACTGTTTGTAGACCTCTGACTTCTGAAACCTGGTAGCTTTAGCCAGCTCAGTAGAAATAAACAACAATCTAGAATTAAAATCAGAGGAATAAATAGCCTAAAGAGTAAACAATACACATAGAAGTTAGCTGACAACCCAGCTGTGAAAGGTTCTGCATGTTGGAGATGTTGCTCTTCACAATAAAGTTAATTGATAGCATAACCAAAGTAGGGTCACTTGGAGCCTCAAGAATTAGAGCTCCTAGGTTCTGTAAAATTAGATTTTAAATACACAGAAGGAATCAGTCCAAAACTTTTAAAATGTTTCTCCCTATCACCCTGTATATAAGAATCAGACCTTTTAGTACAATTACACTTTTAGCAATCTTTCTAAATCCAATAATTCCCCCCTGCAGCTGCCAATAACCTATTTAGTGGCTGGGGCTTGGCACCCTGGCTAAGAGATTTTTTCTACGATGAATATGTATGTGATAATTTTGATAATAATTGTATTAATCATGATACCTTGCTTGATTCAATGTGTGCAGAGATTAATTAATAAGGCCATTAAAGGAGTGGTTTTGGTTGAAAGGAGAAGGGGAAGATGATGTACTTTGGACCTAATTAGCATAAGAGATTTGATAATCAGGATGCCTTGGCAAGGACAAGCAGAGCTTTGAAGATTGCAAGAAGATTGAATTAAGAAAAGAAGATTGAGTCAACTTCTACAAGCAAGAGATGTTGCAAAATGTATAAGTTTGTTTATGTGATGATTAACCAAATCATTGTAGTAAAAAATTACTAGCCTTCCTAGAATAGTATATAAGTATATGTAGTCCACAATAAATTTGCTTGTGTTTGGAAATGCTTGTTCCCAGTTTTGACTCCTAGCAGATATGTCTTTGATATTTTTCTGAATGAATTAAGATTTATTGCATTCTAGTTTTGGTATTCCAGTCTCAATTACTTCTATAGCATTACTTGAGATTAGCAGGAGATCTGGGATTCACATAAATCCAGATGAAGCTTAAGTACAACTTGAGGAGGACTTGAAAAGCACTAAGAGTCAGTCTTTAAAGGAGCCAGCACAAATCAATGGTTCATTGCCATTAGAAAATGTGCAGTTTCAGTCTCAGAGTTTCCACAATATGTAGACAGCATTCTAACACCAAGAGACATTTACAAACATGTGCTTGGGCTTTGACAGAAAACAGGAAAATATCACAAAACAGTTATTGGGAAAATTAGTTTAATTCTCAAAATTATATTTCCTATTACAGCAAACTGTTGCCTGTTTCATAATGGGTTGAGCTAGGAGAAACACCAAAAAGGGGGGAAAAAAGTCATAGATCATTAATGAGTTCAATAGCTGCAAAAAATGCACTGATCCTGGTAATTAGAAACATCACTAAGTATAATAAAATAGACTATCATCAAAGGAATCTTATATTAGAAAAATATGCAGATTACAAAGGGAGACTGTTAATGATATATAAAAGTTGTATAATAATGTTATGATTAACAGTCATATGAAATCTTGTCTTAGACAGTTAAGTTATTCCCTTATTTATGTAATTGTTGTCCTCATTTCTTTTCACAATATTTACTTCCTCAGGCATTTTGCAAAGTTAGTAACAGAACTGTGAGGTTTTGGACTGTATGTACACCTCTGTTATTGAAAAATCCTGTATAAAAAAGAGGTGTGGTTTGACCTAGGACCTCTGAAAGGATCAAGATGGGCCATTTACAGCACTGAAACTGAGAAAAAACCCCAAACAATTTCTAGGAAGAGCCTTTCACTTCACTTTGTAGATTCTTTTAAATATTTTTCCTTTCCCCAAACCTGGCATGATTTTGGTCCGGAATCTTAGCACCTTCAGGGTGACCTTATGAAAATGGTTCT
Source organism: Ploceus nigricollis (assembly GCA_013399945.1). Taxonomy (NCBI): domain Eukaryota; kingdom Metazoa; phylum Chordata; class Aves; order Passeriformes; family Ploceidae; genus Ploceus; species Ploceus nigricollis. The sequence continues at coordinate 127,665 of VXBC01002321.1, read as the reverse complement.
TCAGATCTGGGCTCTGGGTCCTGGTCAGATTCATTCCATCATACTTAATGCTGGGTAGATAATTTAAGGTGTTGGGTGTTGGTTTACAACCAATAGTGATACAGACTTACCTTCAGAGGAGTTGCACACCAAGAAATGATTTTACTTATTTTGGGATATGAAGGATGTTCATCATTGATTTTTTCTTTCCACAGCCAACAGTAGAAGTACAACTTAAAGCAGGACTTTTCAGAAGCTGAAATTAAGTGGCAGATCCAGCCATTAACACTTAACCAATTAGTGTGGGATTAAGCCATCTTAATGTCTTTTCTATTTTTATTTTAAGTATTTTCTACTGAAGTCAACACTGTACCTTTTATTAGAAAGAGCTCAGAGAAGCACTTGCTAAGGGAGGTCCAAAGTGCTTGATCCACCCTTGGAAACTGAGTGAGGATACTGGTGACCTTTTCAGGACTTTCCCAATCTTTATTTCTGTAAGACTGTATGGGATCTGTTGCTGGATAAGATTCTTCTACAATCAGTCTCTAAAAGTACTTCTTTCTCTCCAGTGACAAAACTGCTGAGCTCAGACATAGGGATTAACATTGCATACATCTATATTTGATCTGGCAAATCCCACCAATTTGATTCAAATATAAAAATATAAATTTTTAATATTAATAAAATATTATATAAATTGCACATATTGTGCAATTTAGTCTTGAATACTTGTAGTCTTGATAGTGTTCCTGGGTATCTCCTATGTTCTAGCAGAGGAAGATCTCCAAAGTCATTGCTATGCATATGACGTTTCTTAGAAGTAAAGTGTCTGTGATATTTGCTATTGAATGATTATGTGAGAGGTTGAAGATCAACCTCAGAGTTAATAATTCAATACACTTTTTCTGATTGTCTAAAGGCCAGATGTTTAAGCAAGAAGATGATCAGCACTGAGTAGGTGGAAGGTTTGAGGAGAGAATGCTAATGTAGAACTGAAAATTGCACATTTTCCAGAATCTTATGTGACTATATGTCATGGTAGGCTTCTTCAGATTGCACCAGGAGCCAAATTCCATGTATGTCCTCCAACAAAATGAAAAATTCTAACAGTGAGAATAGTTACAGTCTGGCTTTGAACAAGCAGGTGTTAATAAACTCATGGGATCAAAGAAATGTATTTGAATGTCAAGGTAACATGAATAAAAAAAAAAAACAACACTGAAGATCACAATCTACTATATTGTTACAATGAAGCTGAATGGAGAGATGAGTGCAGCACATAATGATCAAAGCACTTCAAAAAATTAATCTTTGAAGAAGGCAAAGATTTCTTCATGTGTGTATGAAAAGGGTTAATTATACCCTTTACTCATAGTCTGGGCTCTTCCTGTTGAGTTCTCTGTTCCTGTTGTATCTCTGGTCTCCTGGCTTGTCCCACAGGTCCTTGTGGTGCCCTTTGTAATGCAAGGGGTTGGTGCCAGCATGAGTCCTATTGCCTTGGGTTCCTACCACGCAGAGCCCCCCCTGCAGCTTGCACACCAAGGCAAGCAGCAGAGGTAATTCCATGGGGGAGATTGCTGACTCATGGACTGCTGACTCATGGACCACAGACTCGAGTAACCCACCAACTCAAAAGAAGAGAAAGACTGAGCATGCAGGTAAATTAGCATGAGAAGCAAGAGAATCATTCAACCAATAGAAGGTAGGATACTAATTAATAAGAGAACTAGGTAACTTGTAGCCAATGAACCAAGACTTCCTTGTTTGCTAAAATGTATAAATAGTGTAAAATTTTGAGACTATGCTAGCTTTCTGTGGGTTTACTACCTAGCACCCATCTTTGAAAATATAGAATAATCAAATACGTCAGCTCTGCATGTGAGATTGGCTGTCTGCACACCAGGTGACAAATCCCACTTTTAGGGACAGCAACAGTGGCTGTTCCTAAATGGCCCATTAGAAAATGGGTGGCCACTCGCACAGTTTCAGGTGGAGGGCACGTCTTGGGTTACAAATCCCAGCCATTTATAGCAACAGCAACTTTTACTTCAACTTAATTCAAAAGAAATATAACTCCTATTTCACTTCACTGCTAAGCCTGATGACAACTTTACACTACAGGTTGGCAACTTGACATGTTTTTTCTAACATGCTCAAAGCCAAATGCCAGTGGTAAAATTCTGGCATCAAGTAAGGGCAAGGGTTTTGATTTGAATGTGGCAAAATTTTCCCTCAATTTCTGACCTGTGGACACTTCTCCCTCACTCTGGACATTTTTGATCCAGTTTTAAAGGTCGTGGAAGGACCTTCACCTAGGACTGGCTGTCTCAAGCCCTCAGACAGTGTCCTCTTGCAGTGCTCATGTGTCACAGCAGCAGCAATATCGTTGTCCGACAGCAAAACGATGTGACAAAATGAGTTTTTCATAGAGACTGGATTTACAGACCATAGAGTATTTTCCTTTAGAGATATGAAAGATATAAACAGGATTAGAGCTTTCTTCCTGCAAGGATTTATGTACATGTTATACTTCATTTATCAGAGCGGGCTAATTGACATCAGACATTTGTGTACATAAAGTTAAATATGTATATAAATGCTATCAGCACAAGGGGGTTGAAAAGTAAAAGAAAGCCCTTAGGCTAGCAGTTAAATATAATCAAGTGGATGATTAAGAATTGTCACCTTAGCTCTGGCACTTGGCTTGTGCACATTCTTAATGTGCAAGAGCATGACTCTGCTCTGACACGCTGGCAGGGGAGAGATTCCAGCAGGAGCATTTTGCTGAACAGCTGAGCTGGACTGAGAGCAGGAACATGCATGGTGAGGAGACCTTAACAACAAGCAGCATTTTGGAAAAGGTCAGGGGGATGTGTTGCCAAACCTGAGCCATCCTTCTTCAAACCCACTTTTCAAAGGTCATTGCTGCAAGCGATTGGAGGGATTGTGCAGGGGATGAGGAGTGAGTTTCCATTTTAGCTCAAGGAGCTGTACAGATCTTGCTGTAGGTTTGGGAAAAGGTCTTGTCACCCGATTGAAAAATAAATAATGATTTTATCTCAACACCGTCTCCTTCCAGAAGGAAGGACATTACTAAGAAGCATTTACCTTAACACCATTTATCTTGACTAGCAGGACAATCTAAAAGGGACGCTTTCGGAAGTTTTTCTTTCTTAATCAGTTTTTTGTTGCACCTCTGCACTCCTAAATTTTAGAAATGGCATGCAAGCTAATAAACTTGAGTGTAAAACATATTGCAAACATTTTCAGTTTGTCTGAGTCTTCCTCATCTATGTGGGTAAAACCAGGTAGGTTCAGAAAAGAGAGCAAGACAAGAGAATTTTTTATGCCAAGCTATGATGGAGGGGAGGGAGGACTGTGTTAGTCAGTGGTTTGTTGATACCAAAAGTGTACATGCTGAAATAGAGGCTTTCTGTGATTTTCCATAAAAGGCCTGGAAGGATATAATCCCAATAAACAAATCTGACAGCACACTGGGTCTGGCAGCATACTGAATAAACCTGAGTCATGTGAGTTGCAATAGTTCCTTCACCAGTAATACAGGAGTGCGGTGGGAGAAAGGAAACAAGAAACACAGTTATTGGCACCATCAGGGACTGCACACCAGACTGTGCCAGGATGACTCTCACAGCATATCTGTTAAAAAAAAAAAAAGTTTTGCAAAGGAGAGAGGATTTTAAAAAAATATTGCTCAGAACCACTTCTGATAGATGTTGGGAATATCTACAAATATATTAATGTATATATATTGAAATAGACCTTCCCAAGATCTATTATGGCTGGTTTTGATCTATTAATATATTAATGCATTTATTATAATAGATCTTTGCAAGATCTTTGAGGAGTAGTTTTGAGCAATACTTCTTTTTAAATTTCCTCTCATTTGAAAACTATTTTAATTTTTTTTTTTAATTAGCTTAAATATCGATCTAAACTGCACAACAGGAGCTGAAGCTCTAAAAATCACATCTGATTGAACTGTTTAGTTCTGGGGCCCCCCAAAAAGAACCTGGACCTGCTGGAGCAAGTCCAGAGGAGGTCATGCAGCTGCTCCAAGGGCTGAAGCCCCTCTGCTCTGGAGACAGGCTGGGAGAGCTGAGGGTATTCAGCCTGGAGAAGAGACAGCTCTGGAGAGACCTTAGAGTCCCTGGCACTGCGTAAGGGGCTCCAAGAGAGCTGAAGAGAGACTTTGGGCAATGGGCTGGAGTGACAGGACAAGGGGGAATGGCTTCCCATTGCCAGAGGACAGGGTTAGATGAGATATTGGGAAGAAATTCTTTTCTGTGAAGGTGGTGAGGCCTTGGCACAGGTTGTCCATAGAAGCTGTGGCTGTCCCATCTCTGGAAGTGTTATAGGTCAGGTTGGATGAGGCTTGGAGCAACCTGGTGTAGTGGAAAATGTCCCTGCCCACGGCAGGGGGGTGGAACTTGATGATCTCAAAGTTCCCTTCCAACCCAAATCATTCAGGGATTCTTTGATTCTGTGACTGAATGAACAAAAGGATGTGATGCTCTGAGCTTCTATGGGATCTTTTGGTTGAGGTTTCCACTCAGACTTGCCAGGATCAAATCTGTGACTGTCCCGGATTGAAAGAAGCAAGATATATTCTATTTGCCATCTGTATGCCAGTTGCCTTCTGTTAAGTGGGCAGTTTTTCCTTATCTCTCCCACAATCAATCCTCCCCCAGGGAGACATCTGCTGATAATGGGCCATTGAATGTCACGGCATGGCTGATAAGAACTATAGCATCCCATTGTGAGATGCTCTGCGCAGAGGGAAGAGCCAAGCATTCCTACCTGCATATAATCTCGAGATTCTGGCACACCAGCACAGCTTTCTCCTCCACTGGATTCCCAGAGGAACAGCTGCCTCTTCCATTGGACCTTCAGAAGAAGACTACACCCTTTTCTACAGGATCCCTGCCCCCAACAGAACCACACCTGACACTCCAGGAGGACTGCAGCCCCAATTCCAATTGGACTGCTACCAACACTCTGACCAACAGGGTGTCAGGTTGTATTCTGACTTTGTCACTGTTGTTTTGGTTTACTGCATTGTTTATTTTATTTTATTTCTTTTTTCTTATTATTTTCTTCCCTAATAAAGAACTGTTATTCCTGCTCCCATATTTTTGCCTGAGAGCCCCCCTTAATTTCAAATTTATAACAATTCAGAGGGAGGGGGTTTACATTTTTTCCATTTCAGGGGAGGCTCAGACACCTGTCTTTCCAAACCGAGATAGTGACCAGACCTCCTTCCTCAAAGATGCAAAATCATGAATGGCTGAGCACTTTCAAGACCCCAGAAAACAGAGGTCAGCACCCCAGCTGCAGCTGGCTACAGCTGATACCAGACATTCCACAGTGTTCAGGCCCAAATAACTTCTCTTAAAATTGCAGATATAAGTGGAAACCTGCACTTTCTCATTGAGCTTAGAAAAAAACTTGTTCTGAGCCTTGAAAGCTTCTGGAAAGGATGATAAAAGTACCTTAAGTATAAGTTGATCAAAGTGTGTACCCTCCAGAAAGAGGTTGGCACTTTGCTAATGAATTGAAGGGAACAGGATTTCCCCTTCCTTGAGCAGTCTCACAATGATAACGGTCAAAAGATCTTGGTTCTAATCCTGATTTCTACTCCTTTTATTGAACAATTACTTTAATTCTGTGTTCTCAGCCTCTGTGTTTCTTACTAATGCAGGGTGCCAGATTTTCAGGGAAAGTTTTATTGTATGTATGAATAGTGCCTGGAGGCAAATGATGATTTCTTATAGAAATAGTGAACAAGTTCTTTCCTGGTGCATAACCTCTGCCTGTTTTGTGGGTTGGATTGTTCAGCAAAAAGTGGCAGATTAAACTCTATTCCTTGAAGTGCAAATGCTGCCAGTGATGGTCTATTCCTATCTCTTTTTAATGGTGGCCACAAAAATAAGAAGCTCAAATCTAAAATTAGAAGCCAAATTTATTCAAATTCAGGCTTTTTAGCTCTTGTGTTCTGGTTTGGATAAATTACAAAGCCTCCATAACAGAAAGCTGAGGTCTTATTAACCACAATAGTCCAGTAGTTATTGTTTACGGGCTGTGATGAATGAACAGGAATTATACCCCCTTGTTCGTGACTCTGGTCCAGTTAGTTCTGGTCAGATCTAAAAAGGTTCTAAAAACCCAAGTCCATTTTGCTTCAGATGACTTCTAGCCCTGACTCCTTTTTGTGCATATGGTACATAGTCCCACCTCTCTTTGCACGTAAAGTAACAACTGTCTCCTTGATTCATTGCTCTGTTGTACTGTCCTAGGGAGTGATGACAATCATAAAATTATAGAATCATAGAATGATTTGGGTTGGAACGGACCTTAAAGCTCATCTCATCGTAACCCCCATTCTCTGTCTTTCTGCACCACTGGAAGAGAGGGAGAGTTAAGGAATGAGGGAGGGGTGGAGGGAAGGTATTTTTAAGATTTATCTTCTTATTATCTTGCTCTGATTCTGTTGGTAATAAAATCAATTAATATCCCCAAGTTCAGTCTGTTTTGCTCGTGATGGTGTTCAGTGAGTGATCTCTCCCTTAACTCATTTCCTATATTTTCTCTCTCCTCTCCAGTTGTAGAGGGGAGTAATAGAACAGGTTTTGTGGGTACCTGGCATCCATCCAGAGTCAACCCAGCACACATGCACACTTCCACTAGACCAGGTTGCTCCAAGCCCCATCCAATCTGGCCTTGAACACTTCGAGGGATGGGATGTTTTGTTCAATACAATAGTAAAGATTGGCTGTATATTTACAAAACTTTGCCCTCTTCTTTTTTGGTGTTTTCTGATATAGTATTTAGTATATATATATGTATGCATACATACACACACACACTCTCTGCATATAGTTTCTTGTCACAGAATAAACTAGCAGCAAGGGTGATCTTGCATGCTTCATTAGGCACTGCAAAGCAATGACATTTTAAAATCAGAATATAATCTGTTGTCCTGGATAAGTATTTTTCCCTTAAAAATAATTTCAATTAGTCACAGCTTCGATATATCTGAGTTAGCCATAGTTATCTTTGGCTGGTTGCAGTGTTAGTATGAGCTATCTTAATATTTGAAAAGTGACTAAGAAGCCCTGCTGGTCATCTTTGAACTTTGACAGAGTTCAGCGGGCTGATACTGTCCCCTCAGAAAGCATTGGTGGGCTTTACATTGCTCATTTTCTATGAAAGAAAAGTTGTGGATGAGCAGAGGAGCAGGTCTTCAAAAGGTCTTCAAAATCAGCAGTGGGTTATCTTTCCATGGGACCCAAAGCACCACATTAAGTGGCATCAGATATGGAATCAGATAATGCCTTTTCTGTACATAGTACTTTCCTACAGCTCCGAGTCATAAACGCATTCCTTAAGGGTTCAATGGCAAAAGATCACCCACAGCTCCCCAACTTGGAATATCTCAGTCCTCTGGCACCTCAAAACTTTCTAATAGAAGAAGTAGGAAATACAAAGCACTCTCAGTGGCCAGGATGGAACAAGTTCCCCATAAAGAACCCTCCCAAACAGTCCAACTATAACACAGTTCTGACCTCCCACCTCTAAAATAAGTACAGAACACTAAAACCTCCCAATACTACTTCCAAGACAAAACAGCCCATTCTATCTCCTTCCCTAGAGAGAATGAGAGAACAAACACATGATACATTAGTCATAGGCTCTAAGATCAGAGGAGACCAAGATCATCTTGTCTGACTTATTGTGTAAAAGGTCATTAGGATTTTGGCAGTTAATTCGGGCTCAAAATGGAGAAAAATATCCTGTAGTGATTTGGAGAGTTATTAGCAATGAAAATTCAATCACATTCTCTGTTCTAAGCTGCTCCAATGACTTGTTACACATCTAGATCCAATCTCCATCCTCTAGGTCTCATTCTACTATTTTCTCCTAAGACTGACAATTCTCCTGTCATCTTCTGTAGCACTCTAAGAATCTGATCAAGACACTTTTTCTCCTAGCTATGACAGCTACACAGTCTCAGTACTTTGTGACTTTTGCTACAAGGCAAATTTTTAACACCTTAATTATCCTTGGTTCTTTTGCCTGAATGTTTCCAAACTTGGTTGTTGTGTTTAGTTCCCCTACTAATGCATTCTGAGATATCATGAGATGGTTACGTTCATCTAAGCAGAAACTTCACAAGTCTCTTCCAGCCTTGGTGCTTTCCATAATCTTCTTCAACCTGTAAGTGTGCCTTTCAGTTTTGATACTGTACGATTTCATGTTTTCTTATGATATTAATTTCCCCCTTTATCCTTTGCCTTTTTGCAGTGTTTTTGTCATCTGTGAATAACTGATCATGGGCTTCAGGAACATCAAGGCTCTGGTAGGATTATCAAACTGCAAACTGTCAAGATATCTCTCCCAAGACCTGGTATCGCCTAAGAAAATTAGTAGGGAATGATAACTGAAATAGCAGAATATAGAAAGCCTTGCTTTGATTAAGCTTAGTCACTTATGAATATTGTCTCTGGAAACTGAAGCTATTCTTCATATGCAGATGGAAGTTCTTTGCTTCACTTTCTGTTACATGGAACATCACTGTGGTCCACTGTCATTACCTTTTCACATCAAGTTGCATCAAGAATACCTCATTTCAGTCCTGGATAGATGAACGTTTGAAACATGACAGGTTTCATTCTCTGGGAAAAAGCCCAGAAGTTTGTTCATGGTGCCCTCTTTGCAAAAGGGTTGTCCTCAGGTGTGTAGTTTCCCTTTCCCACATGGAAGACACTCACTTTGGCTCCTCTGCTGGCTTTGCAGAGATGTTTGGGACAATACAATGCTGCTCCTTCATTCACTGCGCATGCTGGATCTTTCCTCATCTGGACAGATGTTTCCATCAGATGAGCTGATCTGATGTTTGGCATGAGCCTGAGGTCGTCTAAATGAAATTCGTCTTCCATGAGAGGATATTCCCCAAGGATGTGTGTTCCCAGGGGCACAGGCTTCATGGGATGCTATTGCAGGCTCAGGAGCAAACTCCTTGGACCCCAGGGCCCCAGTTGTAACCTTTGTCCACACTGCCCTATTTGAGCATAGAAATCTAGCACCCCAGCACCCCACCAGCAGTGGGAGGAGCAGCATTTTGGTGAGTAACTCTCTCCTCCAGGCTCTTGGCTGCTTGGCAGTAGAAGCTAGGTCTTCGTCAGCATTTAGGTTATTACTGAAGTCCCAGATCAACCTTCCTCCTTTTTCAAGTATCAACCACTCCAGCAGCTGACAACTCCACCCAAAGCAAAGGAGAGACCTTTCCTTCTGCTATGGGACCTAGCTCAGCTGTTCCAAACACATGGTTTTATCATCCTTCAGCCTCCTTCAAGGAGTTTATCAAGTTCAGCTGGCACAAAGCAAGCCATAACACTTCCATTTATTAGAAGCAAGCAGAAAAATGAATATGTCAAATACAGGAGTCTCATATTCCCCACAAGCTCATTTCCAGCAAACATTGTCCACAGATTTTTCTCCAAGTTATTACAAGCAACACTATTTTCTTTGATCCCAAGTCATTAGAGATTTCTATGTGAGTTGGCTTACCGCAAAGCCCTCTTGCACACACATAGCTTTTTCCTCAAAACCAACTCACTGATTTGGTCTTTGAAGAGAAAACTAACACAGCCCCTTCATGTGAGGATGTCCCAGAACAAAGACTTTCATACTCTGAGCGTGGGGTCTGACCCAGCAAGGAAACAGAAAATTACCAAACTACCAACCTCCCTGAAACAAAATTTAAAAAAAAAAGGAAAAAACACCCCAAGACAAAAAAGTGCTTAATTTATTTAATTTGAGAACAATGTCATAGCTTTCAGAAAAGGATGTACTTAGTTGAAAATAAAAAATCAGCTCTTGGCATCCTTCAGTGGCTATAAATTAGTAAACTGAGGATCTTATACTCATGTGTATAAATAATAAAAATAATGCAGGCAGATAGCAGAGTTGTGATAAAAAATTAAAGGCTGTTCCCAGCTGAAAAAATATATGCATGCAGGGAGGTTGAATCATGGCTCCAAGCGTGTACTGTGTGAATTGCTACTCCGAGCCAAAGTGGAAGCAGTGTTTTTGTATTTGGAAACCAGACTTTGTAGAACTTGATGCAGGATATTTAATTCTTCTTGGCTTTATTTTGTGATATTTCTCATTACAAGGAAAGAAGAAAAATGCAGGTCAAATTTTACTTTCATTTATATCGCTTCAACCCCAAGGAGTCTGCAGAAACCCTCCAGAAGCTTCTCCATAGGCTTGTCAGGAATGAGAATGTTGAGCATAACTGACTCATCTGCCTCTTCAGTTCCTTGAAATCCCAGATGTGGTGCCTAACACAAGAGGAAACCCTTCGTGTCGTGCTCTTTTTTAGAACTGCTTGTCTTTGCTATCACAGCTCTGATACTTACAGTGAGTTCTGTGGAGCTTATGCTTGTAAAACACACAATATTAGACCATGGATTTCCTTGGCAATGCTGGGAACTGAGGTTTCTTCAGGATTTCATCTTTGCCCTATTTTTTGGTTAATATTTTATTAGTTATGTTAAGCAACTGTTGAAAGCAACTGGGTGACGTCTACTTTGCTTGAAAGACCATGTCTCTGCCAACCCACCCAAGAGGACCAGACTAGCTGGATTCAGAAAAAGACAGATACCTGCTTAGGGTCTGGTGATGCTTACCATCCATGTATGACTGTTCTCAGTCACACTAGTAAAATGGAGTTTGATTCATAGATTATAAAACGAGTGGACCAATTTGACTTTTCTACCTGATTGCCTGCATAATGCAAGGAACAGGCTCCTCTGGGCAAGCTTCTATTTCCACAAAAGGGTATTTGTAAGAAAAACATTCAATTTTGACTTAAATATGGCCCTGACTAAATGTCACAAAAGATAAATTTTTTCCTGGTTTTTCCCTGTATGCTGCTACTAACATGTATTTAATTAGATCTACACTGATTAAAAAGAAAAAAGGTTTAATAAGGAATGTAAGGAATGTTTAAGTCTAAGGTTATAATTTGCAGTTTTTTACTTCTGGGGGAAAAACATGCAGCTAATTAATGGTCTAGGCTGAAGTGTTTATCCTTTTTGAAACACTAGAGAATTCAAAAAATTCAGAAACGAGGACACACTGGTCCGTACTATCCTTGAGTTTTTGGTGAGCTTCCTCCAGGACTGGTAGTGAGGATCAGAATGAGTTCACAATTTTTTTTTGATTTATGAACATGATCCTAACATAAGATGCTTGGCTTGCATCTTAGCAGATATTCCCAGAAATATTTCATATCCCATACATTTGTCTGTCCTAGCAGCAGTCACTCTTTGTTCAAGTGGTATATTTTGAAGTCAGAAGAATGCAGGAACTGGGAGGGATTTGTGCTGTTTTTATTAGCTTCAAACATTTCCGTAGTACCTTATATCACGTATGTCATCTGGAGGCAAACAAACTATAATTCTAACTACCATGGAAGAGTAAAAATAATGAATAAATCTGCTGCAATGAAGTTCAAAAATCAGTGGGAGGTTCTCCCTTTGAAAGGATGGAGCTGTCAGGGATGGTGACGGAAAAATAAGCTGCTCAGAAGAGCTTGAGGGGGTGTGATGTCCTTGGTCAAAGCAGAGACTGAGTCTCCATTTTTACAACAAGACTAAACCACTGAACGGTTCCAGGCAGGACTGTTGTGATACTGTCTCTTCATCATTACCATCATCTCCTGCGCTAAAGCTTCCTGTTGAAACTATCTGGCAAATTCTGCCAAAATTTGGGATTAGTTTGAAGACTTGCAAAATAATTTTGTCTGGTACTTAAAATTATCAAGAACATCAGTTTTCCTGTCGGATCGAGAGGCCTCGTGGGGTCCCTGGCTAGCTTTGGACCTTGGACCCTGGGCTTCGCTGACATGAACAAAGGCAAATGACGAAAGGCGCTCTTTCCCCTCGGGACCAGAGTCCCAGTTCATTGAGTGATCCATGAAAGGAGAGAGGACCCCGAGGATGATAATGTCGTCCGGGAAGAGAAAGGAGGGTGTCTCATGGCAGGGGATTTTAAACCCAGGGGGAAGGGGGCGGAGGCGAGGGACTAGAGCCAATGGGGTACAACTGGTGGGAGCGGCGAGGGGAGGAAGTAACCCGCGCTAAGGCCACCACCACAAGGCTCTGGGGGGAGAGGCGAAATGGTGTGGGGAAGAAACCATGTGATACAAACCACTTAATGCAATATAAAAACTGCCCAGTGCAAATTCCAACTACCCAGTGCAAAACAACCACTATATAAACTATTTAGTGCAATACAACATTTTCCCACTTCAGTTCTTGCAATATATAATTATAGAATCATAGAATACCAACCTGGTTTGGTTTGGAAGGGACCTTAAAGCTCATCCAGTTCTACCTCCTGCCATGGGCAGGGACAGCTTCCACTAGACCAGGCTGCTTCAAGCCCTGTCCAGCCTGGCCTTGAACACTTCCAGGGATGGGGGAGACACAGCTTCTCTGGGCAGCCTGTGCCAGGGCCTCACCACCCTCACAATATTTAGTGCCCAACCCATGGCTTGCCAGTAGGACCTGAGCTCAGGACTCCAGCTCTTTTTTCCAGCATTAGGTCTAAGGGATAGCTCTTACACACTCTTACAGATCACCAAGAGCCAATTTCACATTGAACATTTCAGCAAATGATATAACATACCCTATTATATTTGCTGACTAAGTAGTCTCTTCTCACTCCAAAATATGCTTATTTATCTGTCTCATTTGTAATCTTTTTGAGAGAAAGATTGTCACTGCTCACATCTTTCTATGGTTCCTTGTGTAGCAGGATCCCATTTCTGTGCATCTCTGTACAAGGCTACAGCCAAGGCCATTGAAGCTCTGCCAGCAGAACACGCACACATCAAAGGGAACATGACCCTCTGTCCTGTATGCCACTTAAAGAGAGTAAAAAAACAGGAACGACAGGTGCCAGTGTGAAATTTAGAGCAAGGAGACTGCATGTAAAGAGTTTACAATAAAGCCTACTAATATGGTTTTAAAAGCAAAACCATGCTTTGGAGACTTTGTATCTGTTCTTTGAACTGCAGAGCCAAGGATATTTTCCTTTCACATTCCATGCTCTCTGGGGACTATTGGAATTTTCTGTCAGAGTCAAGACCACCTCATCTTCATTTTCCAAAGAACAAATATTTTTATGTGAATTGTGGTTATCCAACAATGATACTCTAAAAGCTCCTTTGAAAGAAAAAAGAAAGGAGTCATCTCTTCACCAGACAAGTCTCTGCACTTATCTATCAGAGCTCATTAGCCTGGAAGCCCTTCATCTGTGCAGTCTTGCCAGGGATGCTCCCAGCAGGCATTTTTGAGACAAAGTTCCCAGCAGAGGACTATTGCTGTGAGAGAAGAAGTAAGTACTCTTGTATTTATTGCTACTATCACATCCTTCTCTTGTTTCAGTTTTAAGTTGTTTTAAAATTTCTCAGTTTCCTGGGAATTTTTTTTTAACATGGTGGAAATTGGTTACACCATTAGGTTTTGCGAAATTAGAAAAAAAAGCTTTCAAAATATAGATGCTAAATTCCACCAAAGGACTAAGCATCTGTTTGTTACTTCTGGCACTAGAGCAATGCCAAACCCCTTCAATTAGCTGCTTGTTAACCCTAAAGATCCCTAAAGTCCTAGTTGTCTATGTTCCCAGTAGTGACATTCCACAGCAGCATATGATAGTCTCCTGGTTGTAAGAAAAGGACTGCAAAAGTTTTGGCATCAGCCTTTTAATACGCATTTGACTCCTAAAATCCAATGGAGCTCATAAACCAAATGTTTTACTGTCTCCTCTTGAGCATCTGCTCTAGTAAATACATCCAGATGTTGCCTTGCCCCACAAAACAGCAGCGGGAGTGTGCTGGCACACTCTTTAGCAATACTGCAAGGGCACTCTAATTTTGGAGGAGTTTTATCTTCTAGTCATCTGAGAGAGAGGAGGAACTTGGATGCAGCAAGTCATGTCTTCCATGAATGCTTTAAGGTCACCTTGAGTTAAATGGGAGAAACTTTACTCTTTCAACATCCTGTATCAGAAAGGATTTGGGTAGCACAAGAAGAAACCTGATGAATCCTGAGAAGCACCTTCCACCAGGTCAGAACTGGTAGGGCTGGTTCTCTTCAGAACCTGAAGACAAAGCCCAGTCCTCCCAATACATTTTCTGTTTTTAATTATAGGTAACTGCTCAGCAAGGTAAGTCTTGTCCTTGATGCACTTCTTCTGGCAAATCCAGCCAGAGCTGCCCAGGAGAGGTTAGGCATCTGAATGACCACTACATTGAATAATCCTCCTTGTAAATCTGACCCTGAAGAAGTAAGACTACGTACTGGTGAAATTAAAACAGCACCCAGAAAACAAAATCATAGAATCATAGAATATGCTGAGTTGGAAGGGACCCATCAGGATTATCAAGTCCAGCTCCTGGCCCTGCACAGGACACCCCAACAATCCCAACCTGTGCTTCAGAGCATTGTCCAAATGCTTCTTGAGCTCTGTCAGGCTTGATGATGTGACCACTGCCCTGGGGAGTCTGCTCCAGTGCTCAACCACCCTCTGGGAGGAAAACCTTCTCTAATATCCAGCCTAAACCTCCTCTGATATAACTTCATGCCATTCCCTTAGGACTGTCATGGGTCACCAGAGAGCAGAGATCAGTGTCTGCCCTTCCTTTTCACCTCATGAGAAAGTTGTAATTGTGATGAGGTCTCCCCTCAGTCATCCCTTCTCCAGGCTGAACAGACCAAATAACCTCAGCCACTCCACATATGGCTTCCCCTTCAGACCCTTCCCCATCCTCATGACTCTTTTTTGGGTGCTCTCCAATGGCTTAATGCCATTTTTTAAACCATGGTGCCCAAAACTGCACACAGCACTCAAGGTGAGGCTGCCCCAGTGCAGAGCAGAGCAGGACAATACCCCCTCTTGCCTGGCTGGCAATGCTGTTCCTGATGCCCCCCAGGACATGGATGTCCCTGCTGGCTGCCAGGGCACTGCTGACTCATGTTCAACTGGCCATGGATCAGGAACCCCACATCCCTTTCTACAGCTGCTCTCCAGCCTCTCATTCCCCAGTCCATACACACAGCCAGGGTTGCCCTGTCCCAGAGCAGAATCTGGCACTTGCCCTCATTGAACTTCACATGGTTGGTGATTGTCCAAGTCTCCAACTGGTCCAGGTCTCTCTGCAGGGCCTCTCTGCCCTTGAGGGAGTTGACAACTCCTCCCAGTTTAGTGTCAATGGCAAACTTAGGGTGTGTTCCATTGAGTCCTGTGTCCAGGTTGCTAATGAAGATGGTGAGGAGCACAGGGCTCAGGATGGAGCCCTGCAGAACCCCACTGGGGACCAGTGCCCCAGTCACTGTCACCATTTGTTCCTGACCCTTGACCCAGTTGCTGTCCCCCACATGATGTGTTTATCCAGCTGTGGGCTGGACATTTTGTTCAGAAGGATCCTGGGAGAGCCTGTCAAAAGCTCTGGTGAGGTCCAAGAGGATTACATCTACTGGCTTTCCTAGATCAGCTGGGTGGGTTACCAAGGAAACCCAAGGAAATCAGTTTTGACAAGCAGGACTTTCCCCTCATGGAGCCGTGCTGGCTGTGTCCGATGACTGTGTTTTTCTCCAGGTGTTTTTCAGTACTTCCCAGAATAGTATTTTCCATTATTTTACCGGGGACTGAAGTGAGACTGATAAAGCACTGCTTATTTAATCCTTGCTCTGTGCATCCTAAAAATGCATTCAGTTTTCTAAAAGCCAGGCTGACATTGTCTTTTGAGCCTCATTCCATTTGTGCTGTTTCCTCTTGCAAAGTTCCATGAATAATCCTTTGCTTCCTCTTATATTCACATCCTTCACATCTTAGCTGACTCCTGTCCTGTAATCCTCCTTGGTCATCTCTGTGCCAAGTTTTACATATAAACTCCTTTAATCCTTTCTCACACATCCCTAGCTATCTAGGAAATTGGTTCTCAGAAATGAATGACATGCTCATGTGGAGACCTACCACAGCTTGAAGTACACCCACAATTGCAGCTTGAGAAAGGGGTGCAAGGAAAGTTCTGCCTAAACTGTCTTAATCCAGTCCCACCCTGGACCATATGAAGCATGAAAGACACCTGAAAAGTCTTCTTACAGCCATGTTTCAGAGGCTGAGACAGACTGAGATCTTCTGGACAAACATCCGTTGAAGTTTCAAGCAGATTTAGAGCTATTTTGTAACAGCAGTGGCATAAAGGCTGCATCTCTGCTTTCAGGTAGGATAGCTAGTGATTGGAGTTGTTTAAAGCAAAGTAGGTCCTTTAGCTAGAGCAGAACAAGAGTCAGAGAACTAATGGGGAATTCACTACATGGTCCTCACTGAGGAGAGGACATCACTTACTGCTGAATTAATGCATTTGAACTTTGCATTGACTGGGGCTTAAGGCAGAAAGGGTGAGATTCAGCTGACCTAATGCAAATATATAAGTTATCAGCTGAGTTGACGATACTCAGAACTCCTGGGGATGCCTCCACTTCATAAACATCAAAATAAGGGGAATTAATTTCACCTGAAGTGCTGCAGCTGCATCAGAAGACTAACGAGACAGTGCTGTATTTCTGAAGAGCATTGTGACAACAATTGATAACCAAAGAGCAGAATACTGACCTTAAGCCAGAACTGTAAACATGCCCTTAAACTGAAACCCAACTCTTGGTTCACTTTGACTAACAAGGTCTTGTAACTGGTTATTGGAGGATTATGAGAGTGAGACTAGGAATTTGGAAACAAACTGTAACATTTATTGAGTTGAAAATTGTCACTGAAACTGTCTTTTGGGCCTGTGGTCCTCCTATTTAAGTTGTTTGCAACCAAGAAGCTTAAATGATACCATATGAAGTACATGTGTAAAAAACCCCACTGGTAACAAAACCAGAAACAGAGACCAGTACAGACCAGAATGAACAGCACAAAACAAACCAAAAATCCAGCAGCAGCTCCAACTGAATTATGAATGTTATGAGATTATGAATGTGGTTATGAGACTGATAGAAATTAACTTTTATTTTAAAAATGAGGACATAAGAGTGATTAAAATAGAGTTAAATTTCAGAACTGGAGCAACAAGAGGAGAAATTGCAAACTCGTACCACAGAACAAAAGAATTTCAGCGAAATTTTTCTTTAAAATAATAGAGTATTAGAAATTTAAAATACTGAAAGAACAATAGTTCAACCAATCAAGGATCAATTTATAATGATGATATTTGATGTAAACTATTAGAAATAGCTAAATCCTCTTTTGGCAAAATTTTGATAGATTCCTCCATATTTTCTACAACTCTGGATGAGTTAAATTAATGTCTTCCTAAGACTCCGACAGTGAACATCTGGTTTGCATCACTAAGATCTGAAGTGTGTGTTTGCATGTGTACAAAATAACTTAATTGCTGACATCCCCCTTCATTGCTTGTCCTCTCTCTCTGCTTTGAGACCAGAAGGAAAAAAAAAAGGAAAAAAACCAAACACATGCCCTGTGATCTCAACACTTCAGTGAAACAAGACCTCAGCTTCTCACAGGTTTCCTCTGAAAAACATTCTAATAGAAGCATCAAGGGGAAAAATGAGACAGTCATGAAATTAGTCATAGCTGTATATTTTTCATCCCCAAAAGATGTCAAATTTGGACTGCATTTTCCAGCTGAAAATTTGTTTCAGACAGTTAAAAAATCTTATCTGAACTGAGATTGTTCCCTTCTCCCAGACTCTCCAGCTCTATCCAGCACTGTTGGTCTGAGAGGTCCCCAGGCTGACTGGGTTGTGTCCTAGTAGACTCCCCTTTGCTTCAGATGTTTATCTCCTCTATCAGGAAGAGAGTCTGTGAACTTAGAGCTCAGCAAAAAAAAGCTTTCAGAACTCATAAACTTTGGACGTGGCAGACAATAAAAATGAAGAAAGGAAATAAAATCAGAAGACAGAACTTTAAATAAACACTGGTAAAGAGATTTTGCTGGTGGCACATATGGCACTTGTATTTATATGTGCATGTATATGACATATACTTTATATTGCTGATTGTGAATTCAATTTATGTATATAGTCATTTGGACAAATCACAACTGTCTTGCAGATATAACTTTTTCCCAGGCCTGGTCTAGCACTGGATTCTTTACCCAGGCAACTGTATTGAAAATGCTATCTTCATAACATAGTGTTAACTCAGCCAAGAGGCACAGCTGCAGAGAACTAGAGGAATGGGACACAAAATCCCAGTGTCCTGACACCAATTATTGTCTCATTTTTTATTCTCTGAGGAACTAACTGAAGAAAATGGAAGGAAAATCACCTGCATTTTGCTTTTCTCTTTGCTTTGGCTGCTCCGTGGTAGGTCAGGCTCAAGGTTGGGACAGTGTGAATACTGAGATCTGTTCTCCAAGTGTGAGCTAATGGCCATGGATACATGTAAAACATGTCACAATTTCTCCTGTAGAACCTATGATCTTCTCTTAAATCCCAGACCCACATTTCTATCTCTCTGGGCCAAGGATTTCAAAAGGGCAACCAAGCTGCCTCTGATATGGAGTGCCCAGTCCCAAGCATGAGAAATCTTTGCCTTGAAGGTGACCGCCAGGCTTTCCCTGTGGACAGTATGTCTGTCCAGGTGCTTAACGCTTGTGGCATCTGAAATTAGCATTCCCTACAGAGACTTCCACACACTCCTGGGACCAGCAGTCAGCTGCATGAATAAAGCAACCTCACCATCTGCCTGCTCAGAGGTAGGTGCCATTTAGATAATTGTATTGGAGGAGAAAGGACATTTCTAAGGACAATCCTGAAGTAGTACTTCATTTTTTTTCAACAGTGTTTATTCATAATTGATTTCTTTGGCAGTATTAGTACATAAAATCCAGCAGATAACCAGCTTTGCTTTAGCTTTCAATTCTGTGGAGATACATGTTTCCAATTCATCTGCCTCAAATATTAGAATGTTATTCTGAATATGTGTCCTGGTATGCACAGTTATCAGTCTTGCCTATTCTGCCACACCCATGGGGTGATCAACTAACCCCATGGGAATATGCAGCAGAAGAGTGAAGGGAACAAAAGGTTATTTCTAAGCAAGGATACCTTTCTCCTAAAGGAGTCCCACTGAAGCCTGGAAAAGTAAGGCATGTCTCTGGCCTGGAGACCATCAGATACTGAAAAAATAATATGTCAAAATTAACATCTTAATTTGCCTCCTCTTCTGACCTGGATAATGGCAACAACAAGGATTTTTAGACGCAAAAAGCTATCAGACAACTAGCTATCTGCCAATTGCTGGGAATGAGTACCACTGCTGTCCTGCTCAGTGATCCTGTCTCAGGAGCTGGCTCAGCTCCTGGTACAATGAGATAAGCAAAGCAGAACTGGAACTTTTACAACCAACAAACATACTGGTATTAACCAATCCATAAACAGATGCCTTATAGCAGATCCACCCAGGTGGGCAACATAAGCCTTTAACAAGACTAAAAGTTAGGTAGGCAAACAAATATGATACTACAGCTTCCTCACAATACCCAAGTGGTATTTCTCCTCCCTCATAAAATATATTCTTTTAAAGTGAATGTTGGACGAAACCTCCAATCTTTGTAGGTGACAGACCGAGGATCTGGCAGAACTTTCCTTAGTGTGGGTGAAGTCCTGTTCCTGGCAGTTTTGTTGTTACCAGTGCTGTTTATTTTTGATTTGTGAAATAAAGCTGATTTTTCTTCCAGAGCATCAGCCTCTGATGGCATTTATCTGCAGTTGCTGATGTTAAACTGACAGCTCACTCCATAAGCCTCTTCAAAACAAGGTTGTGAAGGGAGTAAATGACCTTCACTGATTTAAAACTATTTTCTCTTGACTAGCCTAACCTTTCTGGCTCCAGTATTTGCGTATTATTAATTTCTTCTTTAACTCAGCTTGAATCTGAGGAATTTCTACAGACTTCACTGCTTGAGATGTTTTAGCTAAGAATTAATAAATTTTTTCTGTATCCCTGTATGAAGTGATATCGTCCCCATATGAAGTTGCTTAAATACATACAGGCAGAGGCTGCCGTTTGTTTGAAGTTGTCCCATTCATGCCTGTGAGTTTTGGATTTAAAAAATCCCCCCAATAAAATTTATCAAAACTCTCAAGGTCCACAGTTTTTCAGGCAACAAGCAGCTATGTTTGAGTTTGCAGCCACTCCCTCTGCTCAAATAACAGTGATGTGATTTTGATAGTCATAGTCACAACAAATGTCTGGGAGAGCTTTTAGAATCTTTAGCATCTGGGTTTTTGCAGGACACAGCTCCCTGCACTTTGGTGAGGAGGGGAGTCTTTATGTTGTGTTAATCATTCAGCTACCTAAAAATATTGTGAGACATTTAGAATCTGGTTAAACACACATTTCCTTTGATAATCAGGAGAAAAAGTCCCATACTTTTCTCCTAGTCAACCTATCTAATAAACCTGGTTGGTGTTGTTATTTTGATCATATGTCCCACCTATGCTGCTCCCTGTGTGCTCTTGCACAGCAAATTGTGATGCTGAAAGGGGTCTGTTGGTTTGGGTTACCTTCAGATTTCTTACCCTTATTATTGTTGTCTTGTTTAGAGGACAATCTTCTTTTCCAAAAAACAAATGATGTAACAACTACCATCAAGCTCTGTGCTGGTACAAAAGTGCTGTATACCACATCAGATCTTTTCCTTTCACTTGCAGTAAATATGCTGTCCTAAAGTAAGCTTGAGCACTCCTTCTAGCTCAAAGAGGACACTGCCGTTTCATTACCTCCATGGTAGCACCTTTTTTGTGTATGGAGAAGTCTAAGGTAGAAGAATACCACACTAAATAGAAAGTAATTCCAAATTTCTAAACAAAGATAATGTAAAGAAGATGTCTTTTATTTCTCTTGAGGTTTGCAGGATAAGCTCCTGGCTTGCAAGCACACAAAGGGGGTAACATAGAGTACTTGAATTTACAAGCAAAATTCCTGTTAATCCCAATGTTTCCCCAAAGGACTGAGTCTCTAGGAAACAAACACCAATAAACTAGAGAGATAGCATCACCTTTTACTCATTTCTCCCAAGAACTCACCCTGATGCATACATGCTGCAAAAGCCCTTTCACTTTTAAGCTGTGGCCAACAGAGCTGCCAATAGCTTCTCTATTTTTGTCACAGACTCAACATTGCTCATTCCCATATATGAACATTTGTGTGCAATCACTAATATGTTCTCCAAGGAGTGCACACTGTGAATCAATAGACAGCTTGACAAGAAGTCCAGCCTATCAAAACTGCCAAGTCTAGAGTATGACCTACCAATATATTATCTTCTTTGATACTTTTTCTCCAATTTATCTTAAATTCTATCATCCAGTTTTTGTCTCTATAGATATGACACTTATGCATGTCTTATAATATTCTGCCAGGGATAAAAAATTATTTTCTTTCTTACACTTGTTGAGTCCATCAGGGCAGGCTAACCACACCAGGATGAGTTTATTGAAGCCTAGTTTAAGAAACTATGTAAGAGTTTGAACTGTCTAGGAACACTACTTACTAATACATATGTGCAAAAGGAGGTTCCGGTACTATGAGCACAGGAGCTCCCATGTGAGCATTCCTGTTCTGGGGCACAGCAATGAGCCTCCCTTTGCCACACTGTACTTGTGGATGTGACAGCCTGGTCAGAGAGCGAGAAAACGGAATTCATTTTCTCACAGTGGACTTGTGAGACTTTTTAGGGAGTTGTAGAGAAACGATGATAACTTGTTAGTATAAACAACCTGCAGGTGGTGTTTCCCTACTCTGTTTTTCTGTTCTTCTCAAGGGCTGTTTGTGAGAAAGATGTTTTTGTTAATTAGCCAATCAAGTAGAATGTGTCAAAGCTGTCTATAAAAGAAGAGAACTTTCGTATTAAAAGTGCTGTTGTGTGAACCAGCCTGCTTGTGGATTTGTGTCATTTCTTGCTCAACGGTGACATGTACTAACAGGACATAAAATTTTCTCTGTACCACACTTGTGCTGGGAGGGTGACCATGTGAGTCACCAGAAGGGGATGAGATGAGGGGATGACACACACAATTTGATATCCAGGAAAATAACCACTAAATCACATTATTACCTTGTACCTTCATAGCTGTGAACATTAACGAGACATCAGGTCTTAAAGCATCTGTCTGTGTGTATCAATGCACTCCTAAATAAATGTTTACTACAGACTGTACTGAAGAAACTTAAGCCTTCAAATCTGGCTTGCCTGTCCTTTTTCATTTTCCTCTACTCCTCTGGCTCTGTTGAGGCTTGAAGTTGATCCAGGAGAAAAACCGGTCATGCAGACTTCCGACACTGGTTCAAAAAAGCTTTGTACCTTCAAACACCTCCCAATGGCCTGATCTACCACCCAGAGCATTTGAAACCTTTGTGTTTTCATCTCACCACCACACTCTCCTTGTGGGATCAGCACAGACTGAATGGAAAAACATGCAGAATCAGAATCATTTAGGTTAGAGAATACCCTTATGATCTTCCAGTCCAACCCTAAAACCAACACTGCTAATTTGGGTTGGAAGGGACCTTCATGACCATACAGTTCCATTCCCTGCCATGGGCAGGAACACCTTCCACTAGACCAGGTTGCTCCAAGAACCCTCCAACCTGCTCTTGGATGCTGCCAGGGATGGGGCAGCCACAGCTTCTCTGGACAACTTGTGCCAGGGTCTCACCACCCTGACAGGGAAGAATTTCAGCCCAATATCCCATCTAGACCTGCTGTCTGGCAGTTTGAAGCCATTCCCCCTTGTCCTGTCCTTCCAGGTCCTTGTCCAAAGTCCCTCTTCAGCTCTTGCAGCCCCTTTAGGCTCTGGCAGGGGCTCTGAGGTCTTCCTAAAGCCTTCTCTTCTCCAGGCTGAGCACCCCCAGCTCTCCCAGCCTGTCTCCAGAGGAGAGGGGCTCCAGTCCTTGGAGTATTTTTGTGGCCTCCTCTGGACTCATTTCAGCAGCTCCATGTCCTTCTCTGGAAGGGCTGGAGGCAGCACTGGAGGTGGGGTCTCACCTGAGTGGGGCAGAGGGGCAGAATCCCCTCCCTTGTGTTGCTAGTAATGCTGCTTTTGATGCAGTCCAGAATGCGGTTGACTTTCTGGGCTTATTAGGACTTGAAGACACAGAGTTCAGAGCAGAGTCAAGGCTGGGCATGTCCAAAACAAACCATTGAGTCTAGAGAGAGATAGCCATAAACCACAAATATCTGCCTTAGACCAGGTCTCTGTCACTGCTCCTCTGGCTTAGTGGCGTAGAAAGTATACATGCCCTATTATTAGGAGACGAGCCTGGAATGATGTGCTTGTAACTTGGAAAGCACAGCTCATTGCCTATATTTAGGTAGGATGAATCAAGGCCCTTCTAAATTGTTTACAGTGCCTTTTATTTATGGCTTGAACCGGAAGATACCAATTATACACATCCCAGATGGAGAAAGATGTTTTATAGGAGACTTGGTTATACCAGGAACCCTGTTGCTTGCTTTTTATTTTTGGCTGTTTCTTCACTTCTCCTACAGAAGCAGCAGGAAATCTTTAAGGACTGGCTTTCTCTCCTCCCCTGTTTCCAAGAAACTGCACCTCTTTGATCTCTTTTAGTAACAAAACCTAGGCCTGCCCTTTTTCCAGCGGAAACAAGTGACAAACTCAAAGTGACAAAACATCCTTATCTGGGTATAAATTGGCACAGTATCTGGACTTCAAAGAAATTCCCCTGATTTACACTTCTTGCAGACTACAATCCTCTAGGTCTTCATGGTAGGTGGGAGCCTGTGCTGCCAACCTTGGTCAGCAAATTAAAAACATCATTAAATAATCTTCAGTCTAATGTTTATTTCTCCAGGCTGATGTGGTTACACTGCTTGTTGCTGCACTGCATTATGCTAGAGAAGCTACAGCAAGGCTGTTCTGCCTTGGTGGTGGATTTCAGTGCCCATGCTCCTGGGAGTCTTGGATGTGTTTGCTTACTAGAAAAAGTGAAGTTTAATGTTTAGGTGGGGAGAGGGAAGCAAAAAACCAAACCACTGCAGAACTTCACAGTGGAAAACTTAAGTGAGCAGTTTCTTATTTTCTGCATTCCTCCCTCCTTTTCAATGACCAAGTTTTACCTTGAATCTAAGATTCCAAGTGAAAGAAGCCCATTGTTTCCTCCAGAGTGAGGTTATGCAGGTGATTTCTGTTGTCTGGGCTCATTTTACAGCTTTTCCCTCAGCTAGACCCTTTACTGAGACTTTGCCTGAGCAGCTGGTTTTCATTGCACCATCTTGAAGACCTCTGGAACACATTCACTACTGTGTTTATAAAGAAGGGTCTGGCAAACAAATCCTTCTGCTACACATAGATGCCAACTCACACAGTCCCACTGCCCTAGGAATGAGCCCCAAAGCCCATGCTGGCCATGCTGTATTGCTCACTTACAGTAAAAGGGGTGTATTCCCACCTCTGAGCTTGGAGGGGCCATGCCGTGAAGTTCTTAGACTGATTTCTGGGGTCTCAGTTCCTCAGGCAAGTCTATTTCAGAGCTCTCCAGGAGAAATGATTTGCAGAGAGCTCCTTCCTATGACCACTGCCTAGGACCAGGGCCAAGTCCTCCAAGCATCTCACCCAAAGCTCAGCTTTCTATTCTCAATTCACTGTCCTAGGAGCAGCCCCACAGCTCTCTGTGCTCTTCATCACCTCTGAAGGTGGGAATGACAGAAGGATGGTCTCCTTAGCACATGCCATTTCAACTTTTATCTTTTTTTTCCTGCAAAAACTGTGTTTATAATCTTAAATCTCAATTCCTTCCATGAAAGCATACCTTCAACCTTCTTATTGGGCATTGGAGGAGAAAGTCTTGGTTCATTCTTCCCTCTATGAACAACTTCTGGTCAGTTTGTAAGAAAGAATGGGATTATTGACACATGATTTTAGATATATTTTAGATGAGCCACTGAAAAATGCAGTTTCAGATGTAGTTCTGCTAGGGATGGGTTCTCAAATGTTGAAGCTATTCTTTCAGGAAGGTCATGCTGTCAAAACAAACAATTCACCAAAATAGAAACAATACCCTGGGAATCTGAACATCAGAGTGGAAAGTCAGCTTCCTGACTTTGTAAAGTGCTTTGATAGATGTAAAAAATATTTGTAAAGTGCTTTGAAGATGTGAAGAATGACACTGCGGCTAAGAAGTATTTGATGCTGAGTTTAAGGGTTTTTTTCAGTGTATAATACAACAGAAGCAGCATCTACTCCACACTTGGGGATTTTATAAAAAAAGAACACAAACCAACCCCCCAACACCTCCCCCACTTATATAAGAAAATCTCTGTGATAACTCTGCTATCAGCAGAAACATAAACAGTTCTGATTTATGTATAGATTTTTCCATAGTTCTTACTACGTTAGTATCTGAATGACTCTACAAACATTTAATAGCTACAATAATGTGAAAGAGTGAAGTAGTGTTGTTTATATCTTTCCCAGAGGGAACTGAAACACAGAATTAATTAAGCAACACAAAATGAAACAGAAGATTAGATACTGAATGCTGATCTATTGAATCCCAGTTTATTGGAAGAAAAGAAAAGAAAAGAAAAGAAAAGAAAAGAAAAGAAAAGAAAAGAAAAGAAAAGAAAAGAAAAGAAAAGAAAAGAAAAGAAAAGAAAACCAACAACAACAAAAAGCGCTTTAATACAGAAACCATTTAATGTAGTTTTTTGGCCTGAGTTTACAACCCAGATAAGATTATCTCAAAGGTTCCAGGCAACCCCAAAGTCTTGGAAATTATGAATTTTCTCTAATTCCTTTGTGTTTGGGTGTAAATCATTCTGACCATGCACAATCCCCCTAAAGAAGGCTTTTGTGAGTTGTGAGTTGGTGTTTGTGTCTATTTCATGTTTCAGCTGTGTCATGTTCCCATCAGGTGAGCAGGAGATACATCTTCCAAATGCTCATCTGAGAATGAGGTAAGAGAGAGAACATTATAAATGACTCCACAGCATGAAAAATGTGAGTTAGAGCTCACCAGCTTTAGAGGAACCAAAGGAATCAGCCAAGAGCTGCAGCTCATTAGGAAACTGGGCTTTATAATTTCTTGTGTTTGTAGTACTCCTGGCATTTCAAAAAGTGAGATGCACCTTCTAAACTGTGAATGATTTATCTTCTGGAGAGGTGATTATCACACTATTAATTTTTAGCACCAGTGGAGTGTGATAGCTGGCTGCAGATGAGACACCATCTGATCTTCAGTCGTGGCTCAGCCTGATTAGCCATCCAGAAGGCAGATTTGGGGTTGGTTTATGTTCTTCACCTCTGATACAACCTTCAGTTATTCTGAAACAGTCCTCCCACAGCAAAAGTTTTGCTTTCCTTGGCTTGTATATCTCAAATAATCCAACTGTCTATTGGACCTCATATTAGGATGGGGACAGTCATGCTCTGGTATCTGCTGAGGTTCATGAAAAGGCCTTTGAGGGGATGGGTGGGTCAGTGCACCCCAGGTCCTAACACAACCCATGCCTCTGCTCTGGGGTGACTGCTACCTCACAAAGAGTAACCCTGGTGCAGAAAAATGTTATCAGACCCTTGACATGACTGTAACTGAGCAGTTTAAGGGGATTCAAGTCAAGCTTCATATTGCTGAAGTGGTTCCTGTGACTATGGTGAATAAAGCTTATTGTTCCCAAACTCAGAAGGGAGATATCCATACCATACACACCAAAAAGAGGATGGGAATGATAAATTTCCCTGTATACCTATAAATAAGCTTCAGGCCAAATCCCAAAAAAGTTGGTTTTTTCTTTTTTTTTTTTTTTTTTTTGCTTTGAATCTTTTAGCTAGAAAAAGACTAACAATAAAGTAACCTGTCAAGATATCTTGAACAAGCTTTACCAGCTCTACTTAGGTAGTAGGGGGTTTTATGAAGAACAGAGAGGGAAGCAGCTTTCTTTTCCAGTGTTGCCCTTGTTTGCTGTCTGTTAACATGGAGGCTGTTGTCAGAAGCATTTGTGTTTTCACCTGTTACTCAGTCTCTGGGAAGGAGATTAGGCTGACCATAAATTGGTGTCTCATAACAAGCTCCTCCCAGCTGTTCCACATAGGAGCATGGATGAGAAGAGACAGAGAAATAGTTTTATATGGCTGGGTAGTTGTTCGGTTCTTTTCTTGTTTGCTTTTCTGTGACTTTTGCGAAGTTTAGGAAGATTAAAACAAGATATTTCTTTTGTTTTAATCCCACCTAGCAGGCAAACTATTTTCTTGATCTGTAAGTCAGACATAGTAGGGGCACCTTAAATACTGGAGCAGCCCACACAAAATGTTTCTTTCCAAACTTAAGAAATGGTTATAACTGAACTCTTTCCAGAGACACTATTAAGAAATTATCTGGCTCCCTGCCTGTCAGTAAGGACTTTCTTTGAGACTTGCCTGGAAGGCTGTTGTTCATTGTGGCGATAAAGGAGGTGAAATTTCTTCTAATGCATGAGAAGAATAGATTGATTGTTTGGAGACATTGTGGCTCTCCCATACCTGAAAGTGTTCAGGGCCAGGTTTGATGGGGCTTGTAATAACCTGATCTAAGGAAAGTGTCCCTGCCTATGGCAGGGGGATTGGAACAAGATGGTTTTTAAAGACCCTTGCAATCTGAACCTTTCTCTCATTCTATGGTTAAGTCCTGGGAAGGACAGAAAAGCATGATTAAAATGTGCTATGCCTCTGCTTTAGTTCGTTACTTTGCTGTGGAATTGTCCTTGTTCCAGTACCTGCTCACCAAGCCAGATGTTGCAAGCAGAGAGGAGTTTGCTCACACGCCCCTACTGCAAGCAGTCACTGCTTACCAATGCCAGAGGTAGGAAAATGAAGTAGAGGGTCTGGCAGGTATCACATAAGCTGATATTTCTAGTAACTAAAAGAAACTGCCAAAAATATGAGTTGTGTTCCATTGCACAACAAATTCTGTAGAAGGAGTGGCTGAGGGATTAAAGACAAAGGCAGTAAAGACTATGTTGTGTAGATTAACATAAACAACTCTTTTTTCCTCAAAGAGAAGTTCTCTCTGAAACACCCTTTAGCACTCAGTAAAGAAATGTTTGGGTCATACCAGATGAGTTCTATGAAATGTCAGCTGAACACTCAGCTACAACTAAAAAACATTCAGGAAAAGCTATTATGGGGAAGTCATTACCTGGGACGGGATAGAGAAATACAGGATGATGTCACTTAAGAAACCACAGAGTACACAAGTTCTTGAAAGGTCTTTTGCACTCTGAGCTTTACCCCTCATCAAAGATATAGCAGAATTAGAAAAGATTTTAAAGGATCAGAATGAAGAATGTTATTTTCAGAAACTTATGAAAAGATTATGACTGTCCAATCTCATAAGAGATTATATGAGACAGACACAATAAATATCTCTACAAAACAGGATACTCCAGATCATAGAGAATAATCACACATTGTTTCTAGTAATGACAGAATTTGGATCATCAAATGATTTTATTGGTCAGTAGGTTTATAAAAATGTCAAGATTCACAGGGTCTGGAGTGCAGTTATGGACATCATTGTCAGCAGGTATTATGAACACCAAGCATTTATACAGATCCTAAAGACTACTGTTTAACTAAGGGAAGAAAAATTCTTAAGAGTATTCTGATATTCATATTCGTACACAAATGTATAACCTGGGACTTCACGAGTCTCCAAGCTACACGCTGTAGGCACAGAGGAGTTATTGGGGCAGTATCACTACCCGCTGGTGTTGTTTGTATGCTTCTTTCCCACCCTTCCACCCCAGAAGGGATGGGGAAAGGGAACAGACCTGTTCTGATTCAACACAGTCATCCTTAAGCCCTTAACCTGCTTGTAAAAGAGCTTGGAAAGGTCTCCAGCCACCTCCAAGCCAGCAGAATCACTTGCTCAGTGACCCAAACCTTTGCTTTCTTTCAGCATGTTGAACCCTTGCAAAATCAACTACTTTCCAGGAAGGTGGAAGACCTAGAGGAACCCAAGGCACCCCTTCAGTAAGGTTGGCATGAGAAGCTTATATCTCAGCAAGCAAGAGAGACCAGGGCAGATTTTCATCTTTGTTGTAGAGAAGCAATGTCTCAGAGCTAGTTAAGCAGTCTGGCCAAAAGTTTTGCAAGGTGGGACAGTGCAGGAAGGAGCTGGATGCCAGTTTCCCATGTTTTGATCTCATGCCTTTCTTCCTGCAGGTCTATGATACATCTGTGATGCTCTGCAAGTAATTAATATCAATTCTACACTAAAATAAAACCAGCAGTGGCTGAGCAATGAGGATTCAGACAGGAAGTGCCTATTAATTGTCCTTTCAATTCACTTGCATGTGAAACCTAGACCAGACAGCAAAACCAATTCAACTTCAATCCTTCTTACTCTATGTCATCACTGGCCATTGTCCTCTTGCTCTAAGTTAATATTCATGTCTTCTACCTGGGAGATTTCTGGCCATTTATGTATTGAAATATTATCCCTTTTATCCCTTGTGGTGGTTTAATGTCTCATTCCCTCTTGGCTTCCCTCCATTTCTGATTCAAAATTTCACTACATGGGACCATTTCAAATAAGAAACAGCTCTGATCAAGGCAACTGCTGCAGCTTTTGTTTCTATAGATGATGACTAACGCTTCAGCTTATGATTGTGGTCAATTTTTGTTCTCCACCCCAGTGCTTGGAACATTGGTATGGAATTTTTAGTCTACAAATTTCTCAACATATTGGTCCTATTAGGAGCTCATCTGTGACTGATGGCATCTCTGGAAATGGCTCTTCTCCCACCCACCCAGTTTAATTCCTGTTGTTGACTTCTGTTAACATGCCTTTGGTTTGCCCTGAGCAAATGACCGGGATCAGCATCACACCCACCCTTGTGTGGGAACAGGCTACTCTCTGTCCTTTGGGATCTCCCCCAGCTCCACCCTTTCTCCTTTTATATCTTCCAGTCATCTCTGGAGCCACCAAATGACGATATTTTTCTGTGGTCTGAGAATGTTAGTGATGGCTCACACAAAATGCTCATCATGGTGTGTGTGAAAGTTGCTGTTAGGAAGAAAACTCCTACTGCTACTGGCTTCAGATCCTCAAACAGAATGAAACCTTCACGGTAAGTGAGGACCCAAAACTTACATCCAGAAAGCTCTCAGGGCAAGAATATTTAAACATCTGAAGGGGAGACAAGAGAGACAGGGGAGTTATGCAGTTATGTCCTTCACAAAACACCTCTGATTGTTCTAACAGCTTTCTAAGGGCTTGTGGCATTTGCATACAGACTCCTGACAGCATCACACAATCACAGAATAGTTTGGAGGGAGGTCATCTACTCCAACACCCTGCCATGGACAAGGACACCTTCTACTAGACCAGTTTGTTCAGAGCGTTGTCCTACCTGGCCTAGAATATTTCCAGGGATGAGGCATTTGCCACCTCACTGAGCAATCTGTGCCAGTGTTTCATCACGCTCACAGTAAAAAATGTTTTCCTTACATCTAGTCTAAATCTACCCTCTTTTGGTTTAAAATCAATACCCTTTGCTTTATTTCAACAGATCCTACCATAAAGTTTGCCCCCATCTTTCTTATAAGCCCTCTTTAGGCTCTGGCAGGGGCTCTGAGGTCTCCCTGGAGCCTTCTCTTCTCCATGCTGAACACTCCTAGCTCTCCCAGCCTGTCTCCAGAGCAGAGGGGCTCCAGCCCTCAAAGCATCTCTGTGGCCTCCTCTGAATTCACTTCAGCAGCTCCATGTCATTCTGATGTTGGGGACCACAGGGCTGGAGGCAGCACTGCAGGTTGGGTCTCACCTGAGTGGGGCAGAGGGGCAGAATCCCATCCCTCGAGTTGATGGTCATGCTTCTGGTGTTCCAGCCCAGGGCATGGTTGACTGTTTGGTCTTCAATCACACATTGCTGTGTCACCTCCAGCCTTTCATCCCCTACTACCTCCCAGCCTTCTCAACAGGGTTGGTCTCAGTCATCAGCTGCATTAGCAACAGATGCAGGTTGAACTCCAGCAGCTCTACAAACACTGAGTAAACATTTGATAAGAGATTTACTTTTCCCAAGGATCATCCCATGTACACCGGACAAAGGAGGCATTTGATGTATCTCCACTTTACAGCTGATGTGCTGAGCAGGTTTAAGAGGCATAAGGGCACCCAAATACTACAGAAATCAATAGGATCTAGGCATGTGTGTACTTCTGAGGACTGCAGGTTCTACTTTTAAAATAACTTGGTGACTGTTGTAGAATATGTCTTTTTTTGCCCCTTGTCACATGATGAAATCCTCAGATCTGCAGGGTGCAAGGTGCTGCCTTAAGCCTTGAGACAATATATACAGAGAAGAGATCTCCAAAGTTGGGAAAAACAAAGACCTTTCACTAGCTAGGTCAGAAAATGGAAACATGCTTTAAACAGCTCTAGCCAAGACACAACCCTCCTGCTTCAGCACCAGGCTTTTTATCCTTGCTGCTAGATTCCATTGCCTAAAATTTCTGTTCAGAGAATATTTCCCATCCCATGACAGTAAGGATCTTGACAACGTGTCCCAGGAAAGAATGAGAAAAGCCGTGGATATGCCAGGGTATCAAATCAAGTCTCTTCCTTATATCCAGTGGAGCAAGAATGAGATCCTGGGTCACTTGTGTGAAGAAGTAACTATCCATCCACGAACATTGTCACCTGGCTGTCCCTTATGTAGGGTGAGCTCAAGGCTCAGAGCTTCTCTGTAGAATCAGGTAGCAGAAGGTACCAACTTAAGACTTGTCTTTAAGGCTTTGATGTAAAGTCTAATCAAAGCCTTGGCTGGAAGATATGAACATGTCAGTGCCAACTAGCAGGAATGTAGTATCCTCAGGTCTAGACAGTAGTTGAGTAACATTTCTGTCTGTCATGTCCATCACAACAGTGACAGAGAATTACTAATGTATTTAGTCCAGATCTGGCAAAGCATTTAGCCAAGACCACAGACTACTCCGTGGCAGAGCTGAGATCAAAATCTGACCCTTTGACCTCCAGTCAAGTGCTTCAACCACATGAACAAATTTGTTGTGCTATTTGCTCTCCCTTTTTGTGAACCTTTCTGTATTTTTCATACCTAATTTGTCCCTGTTCATAAGGAAAAAAACTATCCCCTTTCAAATACAAATTGCAATGAATAAAAAATGTATTCATGGTCCTCAAACCCTTTCTTTTTTTGAGTCTCTGTAAAACATGTTCTTTGGGTGTTTATTAATTACAAAGGTTGTGAGACAGGAATTGTAAGTACACTAATAAATGTATCCAGTTAAACGATACTGGTAATTTCATCCAAGTAGGGGTTTATGCCATTAGATTACAAATATGTTTTCTGAGACCTGTGGAACAAGTCAGGACTTCTGGGGCTTCAGCTATAAGCCATGAATGTGCTGGTCCATCACACACTGTCTGCAAAACAGGTAAGTGGGCCAGGAATACTGCAGCCTTGTTGCGGCGCACGTCTGACCGCCGGTGATCTCTCTGACCCAGCTACCAGCGCAGCAGCTGGAGACGGGCTGGCAACAACACCCCAAGGGATCTGCGGGGCACGCGGGGAAACCCTCTGGTCTCGGGAGCTCCACAATGGTATGGTCACATGGCACAACAACAAGGAAGGGACAAGAGCAGCTGAAGTGCCAAAACTAAAGATATTTACTAAATAAATAAAAGGGCACAAACAAGGGTGCAAAACAAAACATAAAGACGCTGCTTCAGAAGACCCCGAAGTGGAGCTGACACACATATATATAGTCTCTCACAGAATGTTCTAGAAGCCTTCTGGCGAATCACAGGCTGTTGATCTGCATGGCTACTTCCAATTGGTCCCAGACTCCTTTGTGAGTCCTTTGCTCCTCACCATAAGCTGCCTGGATGTCATTAGTTGTGGCTTCTTGCTTCTTGAGGCATGATGTTGGTTGTCTGTGGTGTGGCAGTGTGGCCAGTCTCCAGCCCATCCCCTCCAGGACAAGCTCCCACACAGCCTCAGCACTAAGGGGCTTGCAGGATGGCTGAGAACTTTTGTGGGTGGTTAGGGACCAACAGATTCCCTAAATTAAACAAGCATTGGTCATGGGAGGTCCATAGAAGGAAGCTCAAGCAAAACAGGGAGAAACACAGAGATCTGCAGAATCTGAATGTTTTGGACAGTGAAATTAACATCCAAAACTGGAGCCTGAATTTTATGTGCTCTTTACTACTTTGATGCTTTAGGTATTACATCCTTATAAAGAGCCAC
Organism: Ploceus nigricollis; assembly: GCA_013399945.1. Lineage (NCBI taxonomy): Eukaryota > Metazoa > Chordata > Aves > Passeriformes > Ploceidae > Ploceus > Ploceus nigricollis. Next base: position 94,349 of record VXBC01002321.1, on the reverse strand, counting down.
AGTAGTATTTAATCTAAATACCTTCTACCAGTCCTACAGATATTAACACAACTTCTTGTCACTGCCCTGGTGGCTGCCAGCCTATTCAGAGTTGCATTTTCTGCATCTCCACGAGGAACAAGCATCGTGATAGCCTTTTCTATGACTTCCCACCAGGTCCTTTTCAAGTCCCTCCTTCCCTCAAGGGTTAAACTAACTGCAACAAAGATAAGCTACCAGTGGGGACAGCTTAATGTCTCCCTTCATGTCTCTGCAGAAATAGAGATTTTGAAATACAATGTGTGCATGCTGCTGCTTCATGTCCTTGCAGGCTTCTGTCTTGGGGACTTCCAGTCTATACATCTACTTGCCAAAACCTGTTTGCTGTGGCGATTCCAAGCACCTTTTGCTTTCTCTTGGAAGACAAACTCCTCACAAGTGCTGTTTCATATGCTCTCCCTGCTCCCTGTTCTTGCTCTCCACGACTCTTGGTATTTTCCATCTGTGCTATTTCAGCCACTTTGCCCTGTGTCTTTCCAGCTGGGTGGGGCTAAGCTATAAAAGGCATCTGACTGTCTTCCCTCGTCCGTGGCATGGAGCCTTGGGCTATACACAGCTTGGCTAAATCATTCCATGCATTCCTTTCACTCTGTAGTAAGAGCATAATTCATTGCAAAGATCTTTTTCACCATGCCTTCCTGCGACAGGAAATTACTGTTTTGCAGCTGCCTTGACTCACAGATCTTGGGATGAACTTCTCTCAAGCATCTTGTGTGCAGAAAGATTCCATGGCAGCATTGAATAAAAAACAGATGATGGAAGTGTGTGCAATGTGCAAGCACCGTGAAAATGCTTTATGTTCCTAGACAGACATTTCTACCCAGATCTTTCTCCTGCTGCCATTTTCCAATTAGAAATATAGGTTGCACCCAACTGCTCAAATGTCAGAATTTTATGAAACATGCCTCAGTTACCATTTGGTGGACCATGACCCAGCTCTGCCTTTTCCATTGCTGACTCTGATGAACCCATGGTTTCTGACAAAGCAGACACGATGATGTTGCATAAAAGCCATGTCCCACTCAAAGGCTAAGGACTAGCCACAGTTTTAGCTTTCCTCTACAGAAACCTGGGAAGTAATACAAACTCACACAAACTTAATGATGCCAGCTGTTTTTGAAAGAGGGTCTCAGGATTAAGAAGGGCATTTGCCTGATCTCTAAAGCCTTTTGCAGGCACCAAAAATCACAACTACTTTACTAAAAGTGTTTGTCCTAAGGAGAGAGGCCTAGCCTTAGGGTGGGGGCCATGGGGAATCCTATTTCTGTCTCCAGTGCATAGCTGTTGGCACTACATATTCGTACTTTGTGCTTGTGTCTTCTCAGAAAAGCATTTGAATCCATCAACTCCATACTGCAGCTCTAAAAGATCTACATTGTGGTGGCCAGGACATATGTCTGTCTTTGGGTGCACATGGGGTGTCCTGGAAGGGACTGTGCATGTGAGATTTCCTGGGCAGTGCTGGAAGACTGTGTGAAGTGGAGGATGAAAAGTTATAGAGTTGGCTCATTCCTAAAGATAGATTAGCTTTTCTTTACTTGGGATTGTCAGGGAGGAGGAATTGGGATTTATTTTGAGAGATAAATTATAGGACTACATTGACAATCCCGATTCCCTGCAATTAGAGAGAAATGTATGGGACAAGCTAGCTAGAGTTTTCCACGTGTTTTCACACCTAGTTTTATCTCCCAGAAGCCTTCCATGCCAAAAGCCCATCCAAGTCCCTTATTACTGCTCATTTTCAAACCCAGGCTGGATATCCAAAGTCCAAGATGGCTTGACTGTTTGGGTCCAATCCGGCTAGCTATGGACTCTAGCCCTCACAATCTTACATGAACAAAGGCAAAAGATGAAAGGCGCTCTTCTCCTCGGGACTTAAATCCTGTTTATTGGGAGATCCAGGAGGTGGGTGAGGATCTCTGAGGATATGATGGCGTCCAGGCGGTAAAAGACAGTCTCGTCCAGGGAGCTTTTAAGCTCAGGGAAGGGGAGGTGGAGCCGAGGGGCCACATCCAATGGGATAGAGGTGAGGAGAGGAAGTGGGGAGGAGTAGACTAGGGAGAGACCACCACACCTGAGGCATAGTGGGGAGGGGAAGGGGAGGAGTAGACCAGGGACAAACCGCCTGTGGGGCTTAGGGGGAGAGAGGAAGACCATATGCTCAGGGGATACAAACTGTGAACAGTGCAAATTACCAAACACCCAGTGCAAAACAACAACAACTAAATAAACTATTTAGTGCAATACAACACAAGATGGCTAAAATTTCCAGGATCCGTCCACAGCCTGGTTGTTTCACCCATCCTGGAAAAAGAACTGAGAATACCCAAAAGTTGTGTGATGATTTGCACTGAGAAGTTATATTATTCAGCATCTGGTATCATGGTGAATATGGGACCCTTCTGAGAGTCTCACATCTCCTTCCTAGAAGATGGCCATGCTTGCTTATTCACTTGCATACCAAATTTTTCTTGTGTTCAGAGTGGTAACTGAACATGTTGTGAAGTGAATGCACATCATCTCTGTGGTCTACAGAGCTTGTTTACTGGGAACTTGGAAAGGTCAGTACAACAGCATGCCTTTCTGTTTCTCTGTATTTCAAACTTCAGACCTCTAGTTATATATTTGGTTTATGCTATGGACAGCTGCTGGATTGCAGCTTCTGGAATACTTGGTCTGGGTGATAGGGCACTGCCTTTCTTCACAGGGTCTTATAACTGGATAAATAACTTCTTGAAAGAGCCTTGCCATTGTACATTGGACGTACTGGATGGTTCCCACAGGATGCCCAGAGGACATGGCTTTTCTCTAGCACAGTTAGTAATGTGACCTTGCAATCTGTTCTGTGGGTGATGACCTCGTTAGGAAAAGGGCACTGGGATTTTCAATGAGAAGCTCAAGCCAGGAGGGAATATTTTATTTATATTTGATCATTTGCTCCAGGGTTTATAGATTACATCCTGTTCAAAGTGTTCATTTTTAGTAAGCACAGAGCTTAAATTCCATTTGAAGTGCAGGAGATGTAGCATGGGCCTCCCTGCTTTGACAAATCTGAAGCACTTAACATGTACTCATGTTCTGGGGACTTCAATGAGAAAAAACTTCTGGGGGTCCGCTCAAGTGTTGACTAATGAATTATGGTCATACCAATCCAAAAGATTTTTCCTCAACTCAAATCTGAGTCAGATTTCTTGTTGCTGGCTCTATCTCCGTTTCTTTACTAATGTACTCACTGAGGTCTATAAGGTGCTCAGCATACTAGGAATTCAAAGATTCTTGTCTAAAGATAGCACTACCACAGATTTCGCTTCAATGAGGCATGAAAAACTTAATATTTAGTATCAGACAACAAACCTCCTTGCTGATACAAAGCAATTCAGAAAAAAAAAAGTGACCTGTGAGGACACTTGACCACTGCTTAATTTTCTAGGCCTTGTCCCGGTGACAGTGCCTGTGTTTGAGGGAAATGGCACTTCAGCTAGTGCAGAATCTGTATTTATGGAATCATAAAGTCATAGAATCATAGAATAGTTTGGGTAGGAAGAAACCTTAAAGATTATCCAGTTCCAATGCCCTGCCACAGGCAGGGACACCTTCCACTAGATCAGTTTGCTCCAAGCCCTGATCAACCTGGCCTTGAACACTTCTGGGGATGGGGCAGCCACAGCTTCTCTGGGCAACCTGTGCCAGGGCCTCACATATTAAGATGCTATTTAGTTAGTTAAGGAGCTGATGCCCATGTTAGAGGCTGCTCTTGTGTGGTCTGATTCTGCTTGCAAGGAAGAAGGCAGATGCCTACAATCTGCTCTTCAGTCTGTAGCATAAATACGGGACTTGCATTTTGCATCAGCACATTGCAAAACACCTGGGGGAAAAAAATCCTTTTCATCCATCATCTTCACGAGAGCAGGCCACGAACAAACACACAAAGAGAAGTCCCAAGGGCACCTGGCAGCAGAGAACATGGTACCCAAAACACAGTGGTGAGCACAACCCACCTGGCTGCCTTGATCTGAGGTTCTGCACGCACATAAGCAAGAGCATCCATCTGTCCACCAGACCAGGACTGTGGTCAAAAGGCATAAAATGCTTATATTTCATTAAATGCAAATGAAACTTTTAAGGCTGTAAAAAAGACGAGGTCAGGATGACCTGGAAGCCAGGAAGATATCATCATCTTCTCACAGTGTCTTCTTCAGCATCCAAATTTTTCTGTTTTTCCATCTAGGCTATATGTAATTTTGCACATTCTTTCAGTTACATATATTCATGCTATGGCTCCTCCCAACCATGCCAAACAGATACAGTATTTTCAACATCTTGGTGCTTCAGTTATTGCAACTTCCTCTACTCTCATTTTGATAAGTGCAAAATAAGGACTTTTAGAAAACAGTTTTAAATAACCATCTCTCCTAACTTTATATACCAACATAGACTTCCTTTTTTTTTCTTTAGCTCATAATAAAAAATCAGATGGTTTTCTTACCTCAGGCCTCTTAATGCTTATCCTACCTTTTTTGAGTCTGAAAGTTTGGATTTCACCTATAGTTGATGAATATACCTATTAGATGTATTTGCCTAATAGCTCTCTTAGAGGCCTATTTCCTAGGCCTCCAAGAGAATCACATGCGGACCTGGATGGCATGTTTCACTTCCTGGCTATGTCCCTGTTGGGAGATTTTTCTCTCTCCTTCCATTCCCACACAGTACACAGAATAAATCTTTGCCCACAATTGTTGACTACTTGCTCTAGTTATGCCATTTAGTCCATATTTGTAGAACATTTCACACAGCCCTGATCAGAGGTGAAGTCACCAGAGACTACCAGAACCTTATCAAAAATGACACTTTTAGGGAAATAAATTCTATTATCAATGACAAATTCCCATTGGAATTAGTTATTTGGGTGCAGAAATGCCTTCAGAAATAATGAAGTATGTAGGTTACAGTAGATAAACTGTAATAAATATTGGACATCTATTCTTGCAGTCATATAGGGCTGGAGCAGAGAATATCAAACTCCAGAGGGTCTTTGTTATGAAGTTCAATAAAAGAAATCAAGATCTCCTGAGCAACAGAAGAAGGCATTGCCAACAGCAGACTGGACACACTGCAGGTGTGTGAGTCCTTTTAATACCCTCTCCAAATCTTCAAGAGGAACAGTTAGCAATTTTGAACCTGGGGATATTTTGGGAGTATGTGTATTTGTGCTTTATTTACTTACATAATTTTTTCTCACTCATAATCTGATCACCTTCATGTTCCAGGAAAAAAAACAACAAAGTCCTAGTGCAAACAATTACTGCCCTAACAGACAATATTGTTTTCATTTACTCCCTTACAGCACAGACAAGTTGGGAAAGAAGTCTTAGTCATGAATTGGTGCTGCAAGAAGGGAAATTCCTGGGGAGTGAATTAGCACAGCAATATGCAAACTTCTTTTTCCTTCCTTTTTTTTATGAGCACTCTACAAGTCAGCATCAACTAAATTTTTTTAATGATTTGTCATCATTTTATTCTGATCAGCACTTCACATGGAGTGATTCTCATCTGCATGGACTTAGCTTGTATTGACTTTACCTTTTTGGTATCACAATGAGGTGACTTTTTGCTGGAAACAGAAAAAATTACAAGATTTCACACCACCACCACCAGGCCCCCTAACTTCGGTGGGTACTAGTAGGACATGATTCAAAACCTAATGATGGAGTTATCACCTTACAGCCAGGCAGGTTACCGACTCGTGTGAATTTAATTTAATAATCATAGAATGGTTTGGGTTGGAAGGGACCTCAAAGATCATCCAGTTCCACCCTCTTCCATGGGCAGGGACACCTTTCACTAGACCAAGTTGCTCCAAGACCTGTCCAACCTGGCCTTGAACATTTCCAGGGATGGAAATGGAACAGCTTCTCTGGGCAACCTGTGTCAGGACCTCACCACCCTCACAACCAAGAATTTCTTCCAATTTAAATCCATTCTCTTTCAGTTTCAAGCCATTTCCCCTTGCCCTGTCAGTACACGCCCAGCTCAAAAGTCCCTCTTCACCCTTCTTGTAGGCTCTCTCTAGGATTTACCCATGGTTAATCCACAATTTAATCTATCAGTTTGACAGAGAAATTTGGCCAGTATAAATAGTGCTATTAAGTCTTGGTATGTCCTATTCTGTGGAAGAAAGGCTTTAAATTGTTCAAAAAGAAGCCAGCAAATTGTCCTGGGAAACACTATAGAAAACAAATTATCAGTACTGAACTGCAGATAGTCCAATGCCTGACATTTGATCGTAATTTCTATATCTGCTGCTCAAAAAATATAAGCACAGCGGAATAGATAATCTGGGGAAACCTGGGAACGTATTTATGGAAAATGTGGCTTCTTAAATGTCTTTCCATTCCCACTTGAGATTATTAAGGTGGAAACAGCTTTAAACTGACAGAGGGCAGGATTAGACTGGATATTTGAAAGACATTCTTGACTGTGAGGGTAGTAAGGCCCTGGCACAGGTTGCTCAGAGAAGCTGTGGCTGCCCCATCCCTGGAAGTGTTCAAGCCCAGGTTGGTCAGGGCTTGGAGCAACCTGGTCTAGTGGAAGGTGGCACCCTCATGGCAGGGGGTTGGAACTGGATGATTTTTAAAGTCCCTTCTGCCCCAAACCCTTCTATGAAATCAAATAGCATTAGAACCACTTAGATATAATACTCTATGGCATCATATTTCATCCTTCTGACTACTTAAGCACTACCATAAATAAACTTATAAATAACTTTGTCTAACACATTCCATACCACTTTTGACCACCCCAGGGCCTTGACAGTGAAACCACCAGTTGTGAGGTGCAAGTTACTTCCTGCATTCAAAGACATCAACCAATATTTTCTTGGTGGGAAGGTGGGTCCATTTTAAAGAAGGGGAAACAGAGGCATACACAAGGTTGGGATCAGTCTGACCAAAAGCATCCTTCAGTTTGAGTCACTCCAGGCTCTCCTTGTAACCCAAGGGAAGACATTCTTGGGGTGCAATTCACCATCTTGGGAAGGCTGTGTCTAAAAGAAATCAGATGAACCACAGCAAGAAAGTGCCTCCTCTCTACTGACTGTAAGGGTAGTCATGGATGACTTAATCAGGTATAGACATCAACACAAATATCCAAAGTCATGTGTGAGGAATCACATCTTTTGTGGCTTGCCCAGGACCTGACAGCCATTTAGCAATTGCAGCAAAGTCAGAAGCTCTTCTTTAAGATCAAAATAAAATAAAATAAAATCATAAGATAAAATAAAATTTTAAAAAGATCCAACTGGTAATCTGGTCTGAGGTCCCACGACTTTAATCTGACTCAGACCCTGTTATTTATCGTATTTACATCTCTGTAGCAATAGAAAGTCAACACATTGTGGACTACAGGAAACACAGCAACTTTCTGCTGCAATAATACTGCCAGTCCCAGTCAAGACTCTGGGGGACCTGTGTGGAATCAGACTTTGTGTATGATGCATGCAGGTGATGCAATTGATACACCATGAGTGGAAAACCTGACCCCAAATATCCTGCAATGTATGTTTTGTATTACCTTTTGTTCCCTAAGTTACTGCAGCACTGCTGAGTTCAAAAGAGCAATGGAGAAGATGGACTGCTCTTCCAGCTTCCTCCTGGAAAAGGAATAGGAATCTGACAAATCCCCCATGGATTTGAGACTTGACACAAACAAAATCTGCCCCAGACATGGAACCCAAACACCACCTGCTCCTACTTTTGCTATGAGCTCTGGGTTTTAGGAGAAAGTCAGTCATAAAAAGAGGGCATTTTCATCTGGAGATAGTCCACTGGCATGTATTCAGTGGTCTCATGGCATTTCAACAATGGTCAGGTGCCTACAAGAAAAATCATGACCCAGATGATACCCCTCCAGGGCACCTTGCACTAGCAAAAGACTGCTTGGAGCTGTACGGGTTTCTTTAGCTCAGACACTGCTTTTTTTGCATTTCAGGGGGATGGTTCCAGCAGACATAGCATGGAGAGCTGTACAAGATGAGGAATTTTGCAATGTCTCTAGATTTAAACCACCAGAAACCTTGAAATGGCAGAAGAGAGCCTTGGACTGAAATAAGATGGAAAAGTCCCAACAAGGAGATTTTTCCCCATCCTCAGCTCTGCTCTTTGCTGGGGTGGCCCTGGCTGGATTCAGGGCAGGATGGGGCGCGATGTTCAAGCGCTACTTGTTTCCTTATGATACAATTCTAAGGAATCAATACCAGCCTCTACATTCTGGGCACACAAGAGAGTTAATAAACTTTGTTACTGTTGGTTACCTTTCCTGGAGGTGCCTTTGCCACAACTTTTGTGGTCAAATTCCTTGGTAAACCTACACTTCCCTGTAAAGGATCATAACTACCATGTAGATCTTTCACAATCCCCTGAAGCATTGGGGTTTACTTTAGAGTTCAGTTTAGTTTGTCTTTAGTTTAGAGACACAGTTTTACTGAGTGAAATTTGCAGGCATATGAGTCAAAACTGGGTTCCTACAGCCATGTTTAGGTGTTCTGAGAAATGTGATCTCATTCAGAGAAGTGTTAAGAAGTTTTCTGTGGCCATGGAGAGTAGAGGTGCTCACCACCTTTGAAATATTGTCAGCCTTGAAGATTCTAAATATAGGTTTTAAGGTCTAATTTGAGAACATGGTTTAAAAGTAAAGAAAATTCTGTGGCTTTTCTTCCCTTGAATATCTACAGAATAGAAAAATTCTAGTGCAATATACTATCATATACTTGTAATCTTGATTATTTCGCTTACCAAGAAGTTGCTTTTCAGTAGACTTAAGATATTTGTTCAAAATAAGTTTGATGTTGTCTCATTTCATTTTGGGGAAATTTCATTTTAACTTACTTTAAATCACTATTTTAAATATTTATCAAGAATAAAGTCCTATGAATCCCTTCAAGATGCAAAATAGGAGGACTTTTTTTTTGTATAATAAAACAAGAATAAAAAAGTTGTACAAATGCCTTATGTCAGGTTTCAAAAGCAGAGAACACAATTTTGGTAAGATGTCATTTAACTGAGACATCTGATAAACTTCCACTGAATGACATGCATTTGCATTCTTAATTTAGTTAAACATTCTGTCCTGTATTTTTGTTGGGAAATACTCAGAAGAGCGATGTGATGATCTGAGATTAGAAAAAAAAATCCACAAGAATCTCTCAAACTTTACCCCTAACCTCAACAGCAGCATATGACAGGAGAATGTTGTACCAGGGATGTCACCCAGAGACTTGTACAGCACACTGACTGTGATCCATGGCCATTATTTCATGTGAGCACCAGGGATGGAGCCAGGAGAAGTATGAGGAAAATCAAGAAGGATTGCAGAGCCCTGGATGTGGTAGTAAGAGACTCGAGATTGCAGATAGTTTTTTCCTGGATGTTCCTGGTTGAAGGGAAGGGGTTTGAAAAGTCCAGTTGAATCTGGGCAGTCCACAAATCCTTACAGGACTAGTGCCACAGGCAGGGATTCAGATATTCAGAATATGGGACTTGCTTTGAAAAATCTGCTTTGCTAGGGACTGATGGGGTCCTTCTGTCAGAAAAGAGAAAAAGCAATTTTGGTTATAAGTTGGCCAACCTGGTGAGGAGGGCTATAAACTGAAGTTGCTGGGCAAAGAGAACCTCAATCCCTCCCACTCCTACCAGTTTGATGCCAAGGTCAGCAACAGATGCCCAGAACCTGGAGAGGGATCACAGGTCACCAGAAGAGCACCTGAAGAGCAGTACAAAGCTGCTCCAGCCACTAAGTCAGCTTAAATGCCTCAGTGCAAATGCACACAGCATGGGGAATACAAGAGGAGACATGCACACACACGCAGCTCTGCAAACTTATCAGGACCACGGAGATGTGGTGGGGTGGATGCTATGCCTGGAGCGTTGGTATGATGGGATACAGGCTCTTTAGGAAGAAGAACAGACAGCAGTGGGTATTGTCAATGACCGGCTGGAGTGAATGGAGCTCTGCCTGGGGATGGATGAGCATGAGCTCATGGATCAGGATCAAAGGAGAGAAATGGACAGGTGACATTGCAGTGGGGCTCTGCTACAGGCCACCTGAGCAGGAAGAACAAGTGGGTAAGATCATCGATAGATAGGAGTAGCCACACATTCAAGCAGGGCATTGGAACTGGATGATCTTTAAGGCTTCTTATAATCCAAATCATTCTATGACTCCATTATTTTGTATTTAGCTGAAGATGTAGGTTTTGAACTCCAGGCCATGTTTTTTCTTTATTGGACCAACAAATCAAAAGAAGCGTAGCTAACTTAGTAGTTGCTTATTGAAATCCCATTAAAATGATTCAACAGCCATTTATTTCTCCCCAGTTATTCTCTTGTATGGTCCTGTTATCAGTCAGAAAGGAGAAAAAAAGATATATCTGATGTATAAATTTAATTGTCTCATTTTAGGATCAGCTATAGAATGTAACTATTTTTTGTAAAAATAAATGGGACTTCCATTGCAGGTGAGAGTTTTCAAAGGATACCTGCTGAGTTTCTGAGCATGTGTATTATCTTCAGTATGATGACATGTTGTCTGAGGCTTAGATATTTTAAGTCAAATTAAGACATGATTTACAATTTACATCACTTTTTCCAAATAACCATGGAAAGTCCCCAGCTGTGAAAGTTTCACCAAAAAAAGTGATGAACTGGTATTTGGCAAAAAACCCTACAGACCATTTAAAAAATTAAATTCAAAAGAAAAGTGGGGGAAAGAATGTGTAGTTTAAAATGATTAACCAGCTTACATTGTCCCCTCCCTGTAATTCCACAGTCTTGCTGCACAATCAGCTACATCCTTAAAAGAAACCTTAGTTGGTAACAGAGTCGTGTATACAGTGGGAACATGCCACACACCACGCCACACACCACAACCACAATGATACATGCTGGGCCTCATCCAGAGTGTCCTGGAGGTGATGGAAAGACTGTGCTTGCCACCTAGACATCTTAAGATGCACAGCACATTGCAGGGCCCATCATCACTCACAAGGGCTTCGGAAGACAGCTCCCATCTCTGCTCTTCTCACCCACACCAAGCTGAGTCAAAACTGCTGGTCATCATCTCCAAGGTGTCTGGTATCCTTTCCTGGTGTCTGAAAGCTCCCAGCTCCTCAGAGCAAGTGGCTCTGAGAGAGCTCTTAAGTTGCATATCAAGTGCAGAGATGTGCAGCACGATCTGCAATGATTGAACACATAATTGGATCAGATGATGTGTCCCGAGGCTCCCTCCCATCCCTTCCCCTCAAGAATGACCTGCACCCAGGTATTATCCCAAAACACTGTTGACACCCCTTATCCATCACCATGAGATAAGAATCTATGGTGTTGCTCCAGTAGGAAAACAGAGTTGGGATCAAACCAAGCATTGCATCAAGCCCTGCAGATTAAAGTGTCTTTACTCCAACAGCCATACAAACCTCACGTACCTCTAAGGAATTATAGAGGCATCAAAACGGCAAGTAGCAAAGTAAGCTGTAAATAGTTGAATGTGAAGTATGAAAAAAAATTCCTTAAAAGAGAAAAAGCAGACAAAAATATTGTGGCAAGTTGTTGCAACAAATGTGTCTGGCCTTGCTTTGAGAAATCTTATTTGAGGTGAAATTGTCAATGGTTTTCTTAGGTGACTTGCTCTCTTCTGGCCTTGTGGTGGGAGCACATCTTGGGAAAATATGGTAAGAAGGAACAATTTTATTTTCATTATTCCAAAGACTTGCACAAGATTATTTATCTTGACAGCAACAAATTATTAGGAAGAAACTACCACTCACTGATGCATCCTACTGCAGACACATCCCAGATGTCCAGCCCCCTCACAGTTTGAATAGCAGAAGACCTCTCCTAGGCAGAAGAATTCAGCCTAGGACATCACAGTGTCCTTTGTTTAACCTTTTAATACTCTATAGGCTCCTACCTGTTAAGTTCTGCTTATTACTGATTATCAGACAACTTCTAGATAGAAATGGTGTTTCTTTATGTTCAGTTTCAGCCAAATTTGGAACAGCATCTTAAGAAACCTGACCTCTCTGCAAAGCTTAATGTGAATCCATCCCATGCTCAAGGCTTCAAAATCCCTTACAGATTTTGGGAATGAAGAGTTTAAGTGTTTATTGCCTTCAGGCCTGTAAATCTGGAGCTTCATAAACAGTTAATTTTGTGTGATGATGCAATATTGCACCTTATCCCCTTTTTTGTGAAGAAGACCCTGTTTCCACCAGACAGAGGGATGAGATGTTCTCACAACAGGTTTGCAAGCAAGTACTGATAAAAGTAATTAAAATGAAAGTGCTTTGAGGATGCAAAGGTCGCTAGGTAGGAGTGAGAGCAGGAGACAGCATCAGGCTAAGTCAGAGGAAATGAAGAAATGGAAGCAGTCTGCGCAATGGAGACCTTGCTGCTGGAGGAAACATTGCATCATATCTCCAAGTGGCATCACTTGTGGTGGCAGGAGCAGGTTTGGGGGACTTTTTACTCTCCAGATCTGCCGGCAGGGGGATTGTGGTGACTGAGACCAGCTTAGACTCACACAAAACTCTGCCCACGCACAAAGGCAGAAGTGGGTTTTCAAGTCTGTCTTGCCCTTCTCAGAAATTACTCTCACAAATTAGGAGAAGATAATTTGAAATCATTCTAAACCTTCTTAGGCCGCAAGTCCTCAATAGCTAATTACAGCTGAGACAACTCTGAAAACATCTGGGCTACCAAAACCCATATCTGTCACACAATACATGTGGATTTCACCTCAGAACATGTAGCCAAACAGTGGACTCAGACAACTGAGTTCAGGGGTAATTTGAGCAGCAAAGAACTTCTACCTTTTTTACCATTATTATGCAAAATTGAGCTTAGAAGCTGTCTCCAAAAAATCTACGAGAAAATCACATCAGTAGGATTAAGATTTCAGAATTGATGACTTTTGCTAATTTCAAGCCCAGTCTCTGCCAAATCCTTGCTCTGCCACTTCATCCCTTCTCTCAGGCTTCAGGGCAGCGCTGCTCACACACCACCCAATATCAAAATAGTCAACTGTGCAGTGCAGTGAGTGGTGCCATTGGTGTCATGAGTGTCATGGGTGAAGTGACACCTAAGAACACATCCTGGCAACGCTGCTTGGCTCAGTGATGATCACACTCCTCCATCACTGCCCAGCTCCATTGACCTGCACAAGAAGAGAATGGGATGGGACTGGACTCCAGATGTTGCTGCAAGGACAATTGCACAACCTCCAGACAGAAACTTCTCATGTTTGAGTGATCACTCAAACACGTTGAGTGATCTCAACATGTACAAGGTGGGGACATCCCCTGCGTGTGCCTTAGAGGTCGTTTTTGGGTGCCAGCTCATTAACAGCCTGGAAACCACCACGAGAGGTGGTACTGATGCCTTAAAGAACCTAGAAATGAAACAACACACTTTTGAGATAGTATTAGTCTGGGAGGTAATATAAAGACTGGTTTTTACTGGAGGCCTCCAAGGGCCAGATATGGAAAATGCCTAAATGCCCAAATGCTCACCCTGACACAGAGTGAATACAGTTTAGTAAATTAGCATAATTGACAAAAATCACCAATTAGGAGCATAAGTAGTGAGGCAGTTCCTCCCCGGTTCAGGCCCTTTCTAAATCCTTCCTCCTCAGATGGGAACTAAGCTTTGTTTATGAAAATCTGTCTCAAAATGCTGGTTTCAACCTTGGTTCCCAGGAATAACCAAGAGAGGATAGGGGTCTTGTACCCTTGGGGCTTGGAGATCTGTAATGTGTTTTGTCTTTCTGCCTAGGGAAGGGGTAGGGAGAAGTACTGGGACTAGCTACAAACACAATAATAGGCTACACAGCTACAAATATATGTGTAAAGAATATAGAGAATATATAAAAGCAAAAATACTTCTAGCAACATTACTACCATGGAGCTCAGCAACTCAGCAGCCAGCCAAGACACTCAGCTGCAGTGCAGCACAAGGGCACCAGCAGCTGTGTAGGTAAAGCTACAAGTTTATGTCACCCACCTGCCCCCCAACAATGTTGTTTTGATGCATTTTGAGGTAGTCAAATCTCTCTGGGCCTCCTCTGATCCTCCTTCTTGTCCTTACAGGGAATTGAAGGGGAGTTTATATGATTAAATTCTTCCTGGTGAGGGTGGTGAGGCCCTGGCACAAGTTGTCCAGTGAAGCTGTAGCTATTTCACTCCTGGAACTGTTCAAGGCCAGGCTGAATGGGGCTTGGAGCAACCTGGTGTCCCTGCCCATGGCAGAGGGGCTGGACTAGATGGTTTTTAATGCCTTCTCCAATACAAATCATTCTATGATTCTATGAAATTCAACATTTTGCATAAAGCCCTGGAGTCAGGAGTGACTTTGAGAAAGGACAAATTAAAATGTGTTGACCAGTAACCCCTACACATTATTCTCATACACCAGATAAGATTTGTCTTTTAGATTAAAAGACTGTGACATTTACAAATCACCATGTAGGTTTCCTGATAAATAATTTTTAGGTGGAAATTCCCCAGCTATTCCAGGCCAAATACAAATACTGCAAGAAAGAGAAAAAGAAGCTCATAGGACTTTACAATGGTGAGATAGGACCAAAGGGTTGGAGAGATGAAGCCAGTGCCTTATGTAGTGGGGTACACAGATACCTATGTTATTTGCTGTGAGATGCATGCAGCATTTATAAGGAAGAAAGCAAATGAAATGGTGCTAAGAAAAGAGACAGGTAATCTTTCGTGCAAAGGCAATTGGCAGCTTTGGTCTGTATTGTGGAGTGGGAGGCAGTTAGGCATAGAATTCAGTAAGTACCCAATACCCAACTTTTAATGGCCACAACAATGCTGTGTTGTTCACAGTTCCTGGATATGCTGAGAAAGAAAACTCCAGGATAAAAACTCAAGATTTTGGTAAATGCCAATGAACATTGTGTTGTGCTGGTTTCCTGGTGCAGCAGAGGAAGGAACCAATCTGCTTAGTCATTAGTACTTATTTCTATCCATTGGATACCATGCAGAACAGTGCCATATTGATTGCATTTCTTACAGACTGAGTCAGGAGGGCTAATAACTCCACCAGTTTCCCTTGATGCTTCGCCACATTTACTTCAGGAAAAACTTTGAGTCCCATGGACTGTACTGGTGTGAATCTGGGGAAAAAGGGAAAGAGGAACTGCTGCTCTAGAAATAAAAAAAACCTAAAGCACTGAGATTGGACAGAAATAAGAAATATTCATCATAGAAAAACAGTGTTTTGGGTTGGAAGGGACCTAAAAGATCTTTGGTTCTAAACTCCATGCCATGGGCAGGGACACCTTCCACTAGACCTGGTTGCTCCAAGAACTATCCAACCTACCCTTGAACACTTCCAGGGATGGGACAGCCACAGCTTCTCTGGACAACCTGTGCCAGGGCCTCAACACCCTCAAAGCCAAAAATTTCTGCCCAATATCCCATCTAACCCTGCCCTCTAGCCCTCTAGCAGCACTCCCCCTTGTCCTGTCCTTCCATGCCCTTGTCCAAAGTCCCACTCCAGCTCTCCTGGAGGCCCTTTAAGCTCTGGCAGGGGCTCTGAGGTCTTCCTAAAGCCTTCTCTTCTCCAGGCTGAACACCCTCAGCTCTCCCAGGCTGTCTCTAGAGCAGAGGAGCTCCAGTCCTTGGAGCATCCTTGTGGCCTCCTCTGGACTCACTTTGCATGGTTACTTACCCATTGGGCAAATTACATTGGTGTGCAGGGATAAAGGTATGATACATCACTGACTGTCTCCCTGTGCTGCTTAACAAGAACACTGAATCAATTTTTTCCCATTTATGTCATTGAAGTGGAGCCAGTATTTCCTGACTGACCCAATACACTGATTAATATAGTCAACAGTCGCATCTTATCATTATTCCAAGCCACTTAATCCACTCNNTTAATCCCCTCAGCCTGAGCAGAAATTAATTTCCCCCCCCAAAAAAAAAAAAAAAAGGCCAATGACTTTTATTATTATTTTATTTCAGACTCTATTCAGCCCTTCAATTTTTTTATGTGAGTCAATCCTCTCCAGCTGTGAATCTCAGCTAGTTCCCTGGCAAAGCAGCTTTTGTCCTGCCCAGCATTCCTTTGAGAGCACTACACTAAGGGAACAATCATCTTGCTATCATTCTTCAGCACCTTTGCCTTCGCTCTGAATGTTAATGCAGACTAGAGGCACCAGCTGGGGTGTTTTGTAGACTGAAGCCCCTGAGCAAATTCTCTCCACTTTCCTGTAAAACAGGAAAGAACATAAACTTGGTATCATCACATAGACATCATCTCAGATATTGTGAGTCCTCTTCGGGACTTTATAGGTTTTGGATAAAGAAACCCATTCCCTTAGTTTGGGTGGGATTCAAGGGTGGTGTGAGAGATGGGAGTGGATTAGGCATAAAAGAAATTATGGAGTTTATAAGATTTAGCCTAGGAGACAGTTTTGTGTCCTATATTGAAGTTCATCCTGTAAGATATAAATAATGGAAATTTTAAAAGGTCAGAGAGGTGGGTTGCACTTCGTTACATCTGAGCTGGACCAGAAAACAAAGTTTGGGTTTAAATAAACAACTTAAAACTAAGGAGAGAGTCAGACACTGCAACTCTGAGGTCCTGACCCTGAGCTCAATGACACCCTCTTTTGCTATCAGACAGACTTAGTGGTGCCTTTAGATAGACATTAACTTAGACATATGGAGAGACATCTGCCAACCCTATTATGAAACCCAATAACTGGCTTCAGAGCCTCATATTCCTTGCCCCTACAAGTGCAGTTTCTGTTAAATCACTGTGCAAATTATAGATGGGCTGAAGTCTCGGGAGGATTTTTTAAGGTTCATTACTTTATTAGTTCTGTTTATCTTTCTGTTCTATGGTGACAGCTGAAGTAATCCCAGACTTTACGAATAAATTCACTTGTGTGATCTTCACTTGTGTTTAGTTAAAGACAATGAGGTACAATACTTTCCACAATCACAGCCTTGTCAGGGGAGTCATACACCATTCATTGTGCTGGAAATAACATTTAGTGCCCATTTGGTGCCCAGTGAAACTGGTGGAAACTTAAAAATGCTGGCAACAAATAAGGAAAACAGCTCTTTATTTTTAGTTCTGCCAAAATCTCAGCTGAAGGTTTGTCAAGAGGTCACCAGTCCACCTTTCATTACAAACTTGCTGACTCTGAACTTATGTTGTTTGTTTGTTTGATTTTCTTAACTGTCTGATTATCCATATAAAAGACTGAAACAGAGTGTTACTGAACAAATTTCAACTTTGCAAAGAGAAGCAATAGAAAAACAAAACAAACAAAACCCCCTCAATAAATCTCCAGTTAAAATGTTGCATCTGAGCAGACTACTGGCATCAGTTTCTGCTCTGGGCTGAAACTTTGTCCATCCCCCAGTGAGCCTTTGAGCCAAAGTAGTTTTTGGCCCAGTACAGTTTCTTCAGGAAGGTCAAGCCCTTAACCTCCAGTCCTTCTTTTGCTGGCAGCCTGGAGCCTGAATATTTTGGGACAGATGTTCAGGGCTGTGAATCACTTAAAAAAATAGGGCGACCTGTTTGCCTTTCTTGGAGTTAGTCTGAAAGATATTATTCAAAGCCCTTTTCTTCATGATGGATTTTTCATTTTAGTTTTAAATCANAAACCACAAAACCAAAAAAACCCACCAGTGGTCCTGTATGGGACACTTAAGAAAAGAGCATGTCATGTAACAACCACAAAATATTCAAAGTATTCAAAGCAAGTGAAAAGCCTCGTAACCTTCTTCCAGGAGACACTGGCTAACGATTTGTGCTATACAACTTGGCCTTCCACCCAGTTGCTGTCCTGTGCAGGTTGTATGGGTGCACCAAGATAGTGTTTCTAATAATCTCCTTGGAGACAAAGAGCAGAAGAATTTACATCCTGAATGAAGCAGGGATTCAACAGAAGATTATACTTCTAAGTGTAAGTTAGTTAATGCCTGGATGCCCAAGCTTGCTCCCAAAATCCATACCTGGAAAAGAGTGTGGAAGGAAATGGGATTTTTGGCAGAAGGTCACTTATTACGTGCATCCTGAAATGGTTGGAGTGTGACATGGGCATAGGGAAACAGCAACACTGTAGGAACAGGCAGCATTTCTCACTCCTAAGTGCATATACAAAGGAGATCGAGTTGCAGCCCTTCCTCTACTCTTCCTGTGCTGGTTTCCTCAGCAAGAAAACCTGCATGCATGTGTGAGGAAGGAGCTAAAGTGCCTTCCAGCAGGGCTCTGGTTAAGGTGGTTGTCCCCAGGTTTAGATACTTCGGTAGACAATCAACTCAGATGAAGGAAGGGATCCTCTGCATCTAATGTAGCTTTAGTTTCCTATTAAGTTTCTGAAATAAATGTATATCCTCAGTTTTTCAAGAACATCAGATGAATTTGCAAGAGGTTTTTGGTTTCTCTCTTGAACTTGGATACCCATCTTCCAACTGGCCTGTACCCAATGCATCTGTGTCTTACTCAGGTTTTGTGTTCTGTTTCTACTAAGACCAATGACCACTGTTCTACCAGAGGGTTGCTTGGGTGATACCAGAGATGTTGGGATTGTTTGATCCTTGGGAAGACAGTCTGGGAGGATATTGGAATACCCAGCTGAGTGCTCAAGCTATCCATGCATTGAACCAGCAGTGTCTGAGAGGGCACACGCTGCTTCCATCTATGTCATGACACACAAGGCAGAAGCAGTAGCTTCCCAAGAGATGGGTGTGCTTACAGTGCATTACAAGGTAGGTCTCAGGGCTTCCTGCCCACACCCTGCCTGCCTGCCCAAGCACAGTAGCACAGACTCCTCACCCAGCCAGACCCAGCAGAGAACACTGACACATCCAAGAATTAACAGGGTCAAAAGGAGAGCTGAGGAAGGGTCTGACTCTGGTTCTGGTGTAGAAGATTCAGTTGGGAGGAAGGGAAGAGTTCCAGATTCCTGATCTCTTCACAAATGTTCTGCTATTTTCTCACTGAAATGGTGTTTTTTCTGTATTCCCTTCAGCAGTCACAACACAACGCAGACTTTCCCACTCCAAAATAAGGTAAGAATTTCTGGTAACTTTTGCTTGGAAATGTGGCTGAAGTAGCTATGGACAATTGATAACAACATAGACACAAAGCAGACCCGCTGTCCTGGTATTAATTAGCAAGAATTGTCTAGTAACTCAATCTAAACTGCTGCGAGGAGGGCGAGATGGGAAGGAAGCCTGAACACATGTCACAGAGGAATTTATATCACAGGCTATGCTTCACATGTGATGTTTTTTTCCCCACCTACTCACACAGTAGGTTTGTGATTTTAATCTGTTTATTTTTAGTAGGAAGTATAAGTAGGTAAATACTCTGAGCTGATAGTGCTCTCAGCTGATATTTTAGGCAGGAAGGCTTAGTTGTATATGCGTGCTAATTGTTGTTATGTTTCTGGATATTATTGATTTTGGACTTGGTCCTACACACTCCCACACTCCAGGAGAATAGGTTGTTTGGCTACTACCACAAACACTCTCTGCTACTACGGTACAAACTGCTCGAGGTGGGGGTTTCCACATCTCCCACATCCCCCTTCTGTTCTCTGCTAAAACAGTTGGAGCCATTGGAAGCTGCCAAATAGGTCTTCAGAGAGAATCCTCTTGTTTGTCTGCAGGATGAGTGGAGGAGAGACTATGGCCATACAGGTTGTGAGAAATGATACTCACTTCTAAAAAATGTAAAGGTTTATTAAACCATATCAAAAATACAACAGAAGACTGAATAGAGAAAATATTATGGCGCCGGGAGCAGAGGATCTTTTCCACCATGTGCTCATCCACACAATGGAGGTTTTGCCTTTTAACCCTTTAGCCCCACCCAAAGTTCTGTCCATCAACTTCTTCTTCGCGGTCCAGTGGTGGAGTTTACTTCTTTAAATCTTGATTGGAGGTCAGGTGCTACCATAGTAACAAGCCGACCCTCCCAAATGTCCCAAACCCAGGCCACCCCCGATCATAACACATGCGGGTAAAACGTAACTATAAATCCATAAAACTTCTCTTAACATACACATAATATTTATGTCTTAATTGCAAGAGCCAACCATCTCATTACCTATCTGTAACAGCAGTAATCCAGTTAATTTTTTAAATAGGTGTGCACTTACAACGTTTTTATAAGATGTCCCTGAGCATCTGCAATATTACAAAAATGTATAATCTCATGACAAGGAGATTAGAGGAGATTGTTTGCTTGGGGTGGTGGTGATTAATTACAGTTTGATTTACAGTCTAGAAAGTAAGTTAAGCATGTTAACACTTCGGTTGAGAGGTCTTCAGCTAGTCCAAGCTGACCTCAGCTATTTGAAGACTAAACTCTGGTCTGCCATTTGTTCTTGGTTTTAATCAAAATAAAGTAATTTTTTAAAACCTTGTAATTTGTTTACCTATTTGCACTATGGTTTTTGACATTATTTATACTGTATTTTATTTGATGATGTTACCCAAACCATGTAAATTGTCTGGAATTGAACTTGAGTGTTTATAAAAAATCTGGTATTTACCTAAAGAGCTTTTAATTCAAGAAGTCAGAATGAAATAGGGAATCAGGAGAGGGCTGTGTAAAGATTCCAAGTTCAGTGCAAATTTACGAGGTTATAAAGTTTTCTTTAACAAATGTTCCCATGCAAGGATATCCTAGAAGATATCCTTGCATGATATCCTAGAAGATATCCTGGACAGCCTTGGTAGCCAGGGCATTTGGGGGGAGGGCACGTTTGTTACAAGGGGGTGCGGCATGGCAACACCTGACTGTCGCGGTGGAGGGCAATGGTCAGAGTGCTGCGACCTTCTCGAAGAAGTGTCCTTAGAAGGATGTCCTGGGGGCACAGGCACGTCCACACTCTTGCCAGGTGATTTCAGCTCCTTTAGGATCTGGGCGACACAGAAGAAGAGACGGGGTCTTCGTTTTGAAGCTCCAAGGAGGGCCTTTATCGAGCTTCTTCCTCGAAGGTGGTCCAGGGACAAAGAGCCGAACAGGCAGGAGAACAGGGGTTTATATAGGAATAGTGAGGAACGGGGCAGAACACTGGAATGAAGGGGATGAAGGCATGGGGGTGGAACAAATGGTCCTTTGACCAATGGGGTACAAAGAATCAACACAGGGTAACAAAGCATTCTGGGGGAAATTCTTTTGCTCACCATAACCACGGAGATTACAGCTTACTGGTTCTCCAAGGGAGTGCAGCAAGCTTGTCCTCCACCAGTTTTCTGGCCTCCACACCTGACCTTCAATCAAATTGCAAGAAAGTAGTGTCCACCAATGGACAGCGAAGAAGAATTAACTGGCAGACTTTGGGAGGGGCTGGGGTTGCCTGATGCAACACCAAAGGTATAAAAGTTACAGCATCCATTTTGTGGACGAGCACATGGTGGTTTAGTTCAATGCTCCCAGTGCTGTATTTTTTCTTATTCTTTTGTTGTATTAAGGTTTAATAAACCTTTGAAATTTTAAAAGTGAGCGTCGTTTCTCACACTGCAGTTGCTAAATATTATTCCAAGTTTCATAATACTATGTGCTTTAAGGCCAACATATAAAACAGCAGCTGCTGTTAGAGGAGTTTGCTTTTCTACTAATAATCAAATTTTGGCTTGTGAAAGGCTGTTGTTTTTCTACCCTCATTTTTTTCCTGGGAATTGTTGCACCAAGCACAGGCATAAAAAAAAAACAAAGGGAAAAAAAAAAGCTGTCTTCCTGATTTTCTGGTAGCTCTCTTCTGCTACGTTGGTGCTGCTGGAGACAGCTCATTCTCTCTGCATTTATATTGCTAAATCAGGAGACTTCTCAGACCCTGTGTCCAGCTAGGTGCCCCAAACCAGGTCCTGGATCGACATCATGATGTTAATTTTTAACTCAGGTTCTTGTACAAATTAGCAACATAAAGGTGGGGTGTTCTTTTTGACACATATTACTATACCCAAGGGAGAGAGCTCTACCAGCCCTGCTAAGAGAAGGATGATAACCCATTCTGCGCCAGCTGCCAGGGTGGAAAACCTACACCAGGACATGGCTTTCCTGCATCATTGCAGCACCCTGAAGGTCAGGCGGAGGATCTACTTGACTCACAGTCAAGGAATAAAGCAAGGAGCAGACAGGTCAACACAGACAGGGGAGCACAGGGAAGCAACAGTCATGCTCAACAGAAGCCATCAAGGTTTCTGCAAGGTGTAGATTTATCTGAAGGGGAATTTTATCAAGGGCAAAGCACAGAATGGAAAAGCGCGGACTTGTGGTTTTGGAAGTACACCTGATCTAATGCAATGTGTCCCCATCCATGGCAGGGAGTTGGACTAGATGATCTTTAATGCCCCTTCCAACCCAACCCATTGCATGATTCTATGATAAGCAACAATGGCCACATGCAGGCAGGAGCAATTGGCTTCTCTACATTGGAGAAGACAGAGTGAACAATGTCTTTGACAGACCAAAGTTGAAGAAGGTGTCCCTGAACATTTTCCCACAAACCTTTCTGCAAGGGATCCTTTGTCTCTAATCTCATTCTGTGTATTAGTGTTGGGCTGGATAATGATTTTGGTCCTCCATGTGTCCTTCTATCCATCTTCTCTCCTGAAGTATTTTATCCATCCTTCTCCTGCCATCCAGTCATGATGCTTTTTCTTGGCACTGAGTTTTGACCTCTCTTCCCCCTCTATCTTGATACAAGGGAGCTCTCACTACCAAGATCTGCATTTCAAACACACTTCTTGTTCCCAGAAGTGAATGCATTTTCCTTCCAGATCCCACCTC
The DNA here is from genome assembly GCA_013399945.1 of Ploceus nigricollis. Lineage (NCBI taxonomy): Eukaryota > Metazoa > Chordata > Aves > Passeriformes > Ploceidae > Ploceus > Ploceus nigricollis. The sequence continues at coordinate 71,478 of VXBC01002321.1, read as the reverse complement.
TCCACCTTGCGTTGATTCACAGACCTCTGACTCTTTTTCCTCCTTTTCTGTCCTTGCTGCAGCATACCACTCATGCTTTTCTATCATTCCCACGCTTCCCTCTTGGAGACCAAGAAATCACACAGTATTCAATCACACAGTTGAAGTTATAAACACAGCTGTCCTAAGACCTCTTCTTTTCTACCTGCGCTACTCCCCAGCCTTCATAACTGGAGTTCTTCCACCCAGGACCAAGATCCAGACTATTATTTCACAGTGCACTGGCTTATCTCTATCTTCTTATCTAATTTCTTTTTTTTATCTCTTCACATTCTTGGCCTTGTGCCTTTGCCCTTTCTCTGTGTTCATCTGTGAAATACCCTCCTTTCTTCAAAGCACTGCTTAAAATTCAGCTCTCCAATTAGCACTCCTCTTTTCTAATCACTGGTAACCTCACATAATCCTTGTGATGAAATATTTTCTCATGCCCTGCCATGTGTTAAACTTGACTACTTTAGATTTCAAAATGTCCTAGACAGGGAGTCAATCTATAAAATACTGTTCACATCTAAGGTACCCTATAAATGTTATCAAATAAACAGAATTCATTGCACTGTATTTATGATCAGCTATAAAAGGATGAGGAAGACCAGCTAAGATGTGAAGTTAACAGTTTAAAGCCTAAAACAACCCAGTGACATGAAGGCTTTAAGCTGAAGGCAGGTAGATTTAGATTGGATATTAGGAAGAAATTCTTCCCTTTGAGGGTGGTGAGGCCCTGGCACAGGTTGCCCAGAGAAGCTGCGACTGCGCCATCCCTGGAAGTGTTCAAGGCTGGGCTGGATGGGGCTTGGAGCAACCTGATGTACTGGAAGGTGTGGGGCGGAGTTTTGCTTCAGGGCTTCCACTCAGAAGGAATTTACTCTGAAGCATGTGCTCAGATCTGTGAATAGGCATTTCAGGTTGCTTTGCATGAATAGCAATTGTTGTGTTAAGGTCTTGACAACCACATAACCATGCTCTGACCCTGTTTGGCTTACTGGGAAAGTTGCAGCCCCTGAAGTTAGGCTACTGAGACCATGTGTATTGCCATAAGTCAGGAGAAAGGGAAGAAAAAAAGATAAATGGCTTTTGACAATTCAGAAGAAGCCAGAATGACCTCCAGTTCCTTCATAGTCACCAAACTAGTATGTCTTGACCTTCTATTTAGTGGGAAGATCATTTGGGAATAGAGCAAAAGGCAGTTTAAAATACTAAAAAATTAATGGAATTGAAGCTCATAAGCAGGTTTCAACCAGTGTAACTCTACTACCATGAGCATGGACTGGTTGATGTACAGTCCCTTTGAACCCAGCTAAATAATTTTAACCTAACCCTGTAAAACACTTTATCCCGTATCAGAACTACAAACACCTTGGACATGACTGCATGGTTGTATTTGTACAGTCATAGCTATGACTTCTGTGGATTTTTAGTCTAACTCATAAACTTGGACTTGAATTAAGTAATAAAGGTTATAGACAGATAATCAGAGAATCTCTCTCTATATAAATAACATATAATCTAACAGCAAAAGAAGGCTAAATTGAGCACAGCTTCCTCTGAGGAGCAGATAGAGTGGGGAAGGCCCTGGAAGAGGATGTTAGTTGGGTCTTATTCTTCAGGCATCACCAGGAACATTGCAGGGAAGGGAGGAATTATGCTAGAAGAGAGTGATGATTTACCAATCAAAAGCTGCTAGCTGGGGAGAGAAGTTGCAGGGCCTTGTAGAGAACTGCTGAGTGAGGACACCAGATGAGCAGCAGGTTGGGATGTTGAACTGGCCCAAGGAAAGACACAGTGGTTGGTTAATTACATGAGGAGGGTTGGAGACCAGAGAAAAGACTCTAGAAGATGCATTTTTCTATTTCTGTACTATTAATTTTGCCCCAAGTGCCAACAGTATCCAAGCGACTCAATCACTAATGGATTTTATCTTTACACTACCCTGTGGAGAAGGTAGATGGCCAAAGGCTTGGGGAGCCAAGGCGAAGAGCAGAGCAAGCGATTTATTAGCCCGGGGTCACAGAAATTCTGCTGTTGTGAGCCCTTGTTAAGCCTCTTCACCACAAAAGCATGCCTTCCCCAAAGGAGGGAACCGATCAGCAACCTACTGGTGTTTATTTGAAAAAAGGCCTGAGGATAAGGAAAACACTAATCATAGAGTCATTAAGGTTGGAAAAAAACCTCTAAGTTTATCGAGTACTCCTTAAACTAGCACCACTGTGTTCACCACTAAACCATGTCCCCAGCTGCCATATAATGGAGAAGTGTCTCACACACACAAAACCACAACCACATGGTTATTATAACATTTTTCCACTGGAAAAAGAAATACATTCTTATAAATGTGCCAAGCTGAGGCAGAGCTCACATTGCGTTGTACTGTTGGGTCTGCTCATGAGGGACAGTGTGGGATGGGTCCTGAGGCATGGGTCCTGATGAGAGGCAAGATATTGGTCCACTACAGCCATTCATGTGGGTTTTTTTCCATAGGCTACATGAAAAGGACTCCTGCATACTTCTCAACTTGGAAGCCACAGCTAGTCCACCTGTATTTCCCACCATCTGAACAGTTTGGTGAAGTTAACACATTTTCCCCAAAACAACAACACTCCCTTGTGGCTTTTAGACTGGCAGTTCAGTACTGATATAAAACTGGTCATTGCTAGGTGGTGTTCCCATCATTCAGGTACAGTACAGTCTTCCTTGCTTCAGCACAAGCCTTTTGTGCTTAAAAGTTCTATTACAAAAGTTCACCTGTAAAAGCAGAATATGGGAGATGTGTAAACAGCAGAATAAGAAATGAAATGCAGAAGCATATTTATTTTTATTGCATTTGACACATAGAATCATAGAATGATTTGGGTTGGAAGGGACCTTAAAGATCATCTACTTCCAACCCCATAGTGAAGAATTCATTCTCATAGTGAAAAATTCATATTTATAGTGTCATAGTACATGGCATAACCAAATTAAGTAATTTGGGGATTTTTCTGGTATTAACTTGATTTTTTTGAGCTGTTTTTTTTGTCAAAAGATCACGGAGAAGACCAGCCTGCCACCACACTCAAACTGCAACATAAAAACTGATTAGGTATTTTTCTTCACAGGAAACCATTTATAGCATGATGCAGTTTGGGCTGTTCTGGCTTAGGTTTGCTGTGACACATCTGCATGGGATTGTTTACACTCCTGGAGAACAAGGGAGAGTTTACAGCATGGCTGGAGAAGCCTGGCTACTTTCCTAGTGAGCTTCATGCAGGTGGCATCCAATAAAGGCACCTGACCCTTTGATTTGTCTTTTACGTCAATAATTGTATGTTTTTGAGTGGGACAGAGTGAAATAATACGTTGAATTTAAAACTCACATACATTTTTCTGCCAGCAAAATCCTTCATCATTCATAAAAGAAAAACAGAAACATATGACATCATGAGCTCATGTTTCAAAAATGAAGCATCTAATTAAAAGAGTCAGTCTTTTCCAAACAGCAGTCTTTCTTCACTTCCATTATAATCCAGTTATATTACTTTGGCAAAACTATTTACTTTTTTCATATGAAACAATGAATTCTGAGTAGCTGTAACTGAAAGAAACAGAAATTGAAGCTGTGGCAGAGAAACCCATGGAAATCCAGGGGAGATCAGGGACAATGGTTTTAAACTAAAAGAGCAGAATTTTATATTAGAAACTAATTTCCCAGAGAGTGGTGAGGCCCTGGCACAAGTTGTCCAGAGAAGCTGTGGCTATCCCATCCCTGGAAGTGTTCAAGGCCAGGCTGGGTGGGGCTTGGAGCAACCTGGTCTAGTGGAATGTGTTCCTATGGCAGGGAGATTGGAATGAGATGATTTCAAAGGTCCCTTCCAACCCAAGCCTTTCTATGGCTCTGTGAAATCCAAAGTATAATTGGCCTTTAGTTTTGTTGTTTAACCTATCCACACTACTCATGGCCCTGAGCTACTCTTTGTCCTTAGTGCATTAGAAATTGCAGACACTCCTTGGTTTTCTATTACACAAACAAGCAGTATCCTACATAGTTCAGAAGGGACTGGTGTTACCTGAATAGTAATAAAACAGTAAATAATAGTAACAGAAAACTAAATCTGTGTGCTAATATGATGACTGTAAGGAAAAGGAAGCAGGAGTGAGGTTGAGAAGTCCCCCTTGGTGACTCCTCTCTGGTGAGGAGAAGATGGACCAACACAAGGCACTAGCATTAAGAAGAAATTGTTCAAAATGTTTGTGAAAGAACAGGACAAATTTGAACACCCCACAATAGCAAAATGGGGATATTACAGCCACAGACTAAGAGGAACAAGGCTGTAGCCAAGACACTGTGCACAGCATGGAACATATTATGGACCTCTGTAGGCTGGGTCCCTGCCAAGCCAAACCAGAAGATATCTATACTAAGCTCTCCCAAGTTGGAAAATGTATTTTGGTATCAAGAAATTAAATGCAGAAATTAAACACCAAACAACTTTTTTGATGATACTCCAACAGCAGCAATAGTGAGTGCTATTTTAAATTGCTATTACAAAACACATCTGGCCAAGGGAAGCACAAGACAAGTCTCATGGACAAGTCACACCAGAAAGACACACACCAGAATTCCAGGAGCAAGACTATTCTGTTTCATTGGGCTTCTTGCACTTGTTTGGTGGAAATTTGTGACTCTACAAGAAATATTATGATCAGCAGGATGGGTGGAATATTACAAAAAGAGGGCTCAAATCACAAGACTTTGAATTTTCATAAAACATCAAGCCAAAAAGTTGAAACATAAGTTAGAAACAGATTCTTAAGTCTGTAAGAGAAACAATCACCATTTTCCATAGGAATAAAATCCAAGCTGTCCAAGTGCATCGTAGTGTTTCCATTGCCTATTATACTCCAGGGTTCACGAGGGAGCTCAAAAAATAATCCAGGAGGTGTCATTGCTTTAAGGGACGTTGTCATAGGATGCAGCAGCAAATGGGATGTCTGGCAATGGGGAATGTTTTTGTAGTGTGGACTCATTTACTTGTGGAGGATTGTGTAGCACCCTGCCAAAAAACAAGGTGAAGGATGAAAACACATTAGCTTCCTCACAGGAGAATCCACGGGTCCTTGGGGGTCATTATAACGTCTGTCTTTGCTTCTGTACTGCTCAATTTCATCACATTGCAGACTCTTTATAAATCCCACGGGAGAGTTGCAATGATTGCATGGTTGATGTCACTACATCTCTCAGGGGTGTGATTGACAACCTGAAGTTTGCAAGTTTATGTGTCATTTCACCTGCTATGCTTACCAGGCTACAGAAGGCATTCTCTTTCTTCCTTCCTGCTTTTCAACTTTTCAACCTGCTTGTGAACTCCACCGACCTGTGCAGTAGCTCATGTGTCTCTCCAAAGAATTAGTGCCTGTGTAACACCACATCAGCACCTTGGTCTGTGCCATGCATTCAGAGTGCCACACGCCCTCCTCCAAATCATAAACCACACTATTGTTTATGTTGGAAAAGATTATTGAGTCGCATTGTTAACCCAGCACTGCCATATTCACCACCAAGCCACGTTCACATCTTTTGGATACTTCCAGGGATGGTGATTCCACCATTTCTGTAGGCAGCCTGTTCAGTTTGCTGTCCCATCCCACAGCAAACCTCAGTTCTGTGAGGCAGTCTCCGTGGCATGGAAATCCAGATCTTCTAGGCCTATGTTAAGGAAGCTCTCTAATGCTTTTCTACAGTCATCCTAACTAACTAAAGAATTTCTTGGCAATTTCCAAGGGGAACTTAATTTAGATTTGACCTAAGAATTCCCATTCCTTACATTACTGCTGTCCTGCTAATCTCTAGGCTGTAGATTACTGCAATATGACCACAAAGTCCAGGAAGGAAAGGACAGAGAAAAAGGGAAAGGGAAATCATGAAGACCTTTGGAAATCACATAAAGGACACCCTTTCTGCCTTGAACCAAGATCAAGAATGTGATTTATAATGAAAATGAACCTCACTCTCCTAAAAAAGTTGTTGGACAGGAAAAGTGATTTCCAGTAGCTTTAAGAATAAAGTTGGGTAATTTAAACTTTTTTCTCTAGGTGTGGAAGGTAAGGAGAAAAGAGGTAATGGGGGGCATAGCCCACCTCAGTCAAGAACTTGGTAACCTTTTAAGTTCTTGTAAGTTTTGCACAAAGGTACCACTACCAAATCAACCATCTAGGTGCAAACCATGGCTGTGCCTCACCGTAACAGGAGCTGCAGCTCTCTGTAGGGGATTTTGGTAGTTCCCCTCCAGCTGTCCTGCTGGCATCTGCACACCATCATCTCCCACATTCCATCTGTACATACCACGTACAAGTCAAACAATTTACAAGATCAACTCTTCTACCCAACTTTTGCAATAGGACTAAAACTTTGGGGCCAGAGTTGTTCTTGTGCTATCTGCACCTTGATTGAAAGAATTTAAAGGATCCAGGTCACATTTACCCTCAAGTTTAAAGTTTGCAACCCCTGTTCCTCAACCTGTTTATTTCAGCTTGAGGTTCCTATTTTATTTCCAAACAGTAACTTTCCATAAAGCACCTATGCTAACCCTAACCAGAAGTAACCCTAAGCCCTGCAGTACTTTCACAGTGGCTGATCAAACAAGGCAGTTGCTCACTGAGTCCATGCCCTACTATCAGTTAAACTTCATAGCAATTATTTATAATACAGCCATTAGATAACAATTATTTGTAGTAAAGCCTTATCCGGTGTTCTCCGTACTTAGTAAGCTCTGCTTTGCAGCATCTTCCTGGGTTAAGATGCTTTGGCAGATTTTTATTATGATTTTGGTCTCCTCAATTCTCTTTATTACAGGGGAACTCATGCATGCCTCAGGACAAACTCAGAGGGGAACACAATCTGCAACCAAATGAGTATGTGCATCTTCAAGGAATGGCTCCAGCAAGGCTCCACCCTGACCAAAATCCCTGCTTCACAGGGAAGGCAGCCCTCCAGTTCTCAAGTTAGTAATTCTGGGCTTGGATGTGTCACATTTACATGGTATATTTGAACAAAAGACATAAATCAAGAGCTAAAACTGTGCTGTGGTCACCTATAGATCTACATTATATATTTTCATGCAAAAACTAAGGCTGCACAATGCTCAGTAACAGCTATTGCATCCACCTGTAGATTGATGCAGTTGGAAAAAAAACATTTCCAAGCATTCAAATCTTTCTCTGGACAGCTTTTTAATATTAATTAATACTAGAAAGTGACATCTGATGACAGTGTTTTGTTAGTACCTGTGTCTCTGCAGTCCTGAAGTGGGTGCAGGGAGAATTGAACAAGTTGAAGTCTGGAGAGGAAAACAAATATCCCTATTTCTGGGAACATTGCAGCTACAACACTTTGTTCTCACTAAATTTGTGCTTCTTCCCTGTGGTTTGTTCTCATGTCGTTGTGAGCCTCTTCTCAATATAGTATTTTTATTTCACATCCAAAACAAACCAAGAAAAAAACCAGAAAACACAGCACATACTAGGAAAGAAGAAAAAATAATGCACAGGTGGTCACTGGAAAAGGTTGTTGAGTTTCCATCACGCTAGATTTCCAAAAACCCCACAAAACCCACATGACATGGTCCTGAGCAGTCTGACCCTGCTTTGAGCAGGAGGGCTGGACCAGATAATCTCCAGAGCTTCCTGCCAACCTCAGTGATGCGTGGGCACAAAGAACTGTTCCCAGCTTTTTGCTGTATGCAGGTCTTGGGCAGCACCCTTAACAGTAAAAAAACCTGTACAAAGAGACTTCCAGAGCCTTTAGCTGACTTCTGGTAGAGCCTGACATGAAGGAAGTCACAAAGTACTGGAGATCTATGAGCCTCTGGGACAGCTCTGGCTAAGAGCTGTGACAAGCTGATTTTTTTTTACCATAAAAGACAATTACTGAACAATGTATTGCTCTAATGAGTAATACATTAGGCTCTTAGAAGTAAGGATTATCGAAGTTTTAGTAAAAGTGTCATCAAAAAGGATTCATGCTAGATAGTTTGGGCATTCAAGTGACAGAATTAGATAATCTTGGTTCCCTCCTTCCAAGCCAAACCATTCTATGGAGTCTAAAACCCATATGTAGTCCATAAGAGACTGGCTGATATGCCTACCACTCTCTGAAGGGTTCAATAATAGCCCAAAAAGCCCATGGTCCTAATCACCCACTCCCAGCTGGGTGACAAGAGTAGCTTTTCTAAGTCCATTTAATAATGGCTACAGAAAACAGGATCACCAGGAATACAGAAAATTTCAAAACTGCTAAAACTATACTGAGCTGGAAAGCCAATGAAACAACCAAGAAACCTAAAAAAACCCCAACCAACAAACCAACCAACCAACCAACCAACCAAGCAACCAACCAACCAACCAACCAACAAAACCCCAAACAAACAAAAAACAACAACAAAAACCACAAACAAACAAAACCAAACCAAAACCAAAACAAAACACAAAAAACTCCTTTTTTTTTTTAAAGAGGTGAAAGATTGAGCAAAACTAAAATCATAGGAAGTTTTAAGTAGGACCAGGTCTGAAGTATTGGACATTTCTAACAGTTATCAGAATGGTTTGAGCTGGAAAGGACCTTATAAATCATCCTGTTTCATTCCATTGCTGTGGGGGCAGTCCTGGGCTTCAAAAATGTTATAAGACCATTTGATTAATCTTCAGTCCACAGTGCTTGAAAACTTAATATCTTTTCTGTACCAAATAATTCAAAGACCCTTTTCTCTAGAATTAATGAGCAAGTTCCCAGGTACTGATTTTCCTATTTTAACACTTCAGCAACTTTTCACCAAAGTACAGTGAAAACACCACCCCCCCAAACCCATCCAAGATGCTTAACTATCTCTGCATGCCAGTCATAGCTCTACATGCCTCAAGGTACCACCAAGTTCTCCTTTTTTTCCCCACAGTTTAAATCCTTAGCATACTAATGCAACTCTCAATTGCCAGTATCAGAGATACAAGGCCACTAAATTTCAAACTGCAGCATCTGTGCTGATTGGAGAGAAAAGACTGCAAATGATAGAAAATAATATCCCCCTTGTCAATCCCAGTTAATTATCCTCAATCTTACGACTGATTTTTTTCCAAGCTTTTTTTTTTTTTGTTTTTTCTTTCCTGTCAGAGTGTCAAGGTCCTGGCACAGGTTGTCCAGAGAAGCTGTGGCTGCCCCATCCCTGGACACGTTCAAGGCCAGGCTGGACAGGGCTTGGAGCAACCTAGTGGAAGGTGTCCCTGCCCATGGCTGGAGGGTTGAACTGGGTATGTTTTAAGGTCCATTCCAACCCAAATAATTTGATGATGATACTCTACCTCGATACCAGACTGAAATGCTCCCAACAACAATTTCTTCTTGCAAAGGAACCCACAAATACACCTAAAGGTACTTCTTCCCTAACTTTCTCTTTGATAAGCTATGTTAAGCTCTAAATTTATCATAAGGTAAGTGTTTCTTTTCTGCTGGAAGAAACAGATTCAAAGATTCTATGGACAGACTTTGAGTAGGGGAAAAAACTCAGTCCAACAGTTTGGAAGGAAACCATGCACAGGCTGTTAGCAAACATTCTTCATGGTTTACTTCAAAACTTAGGGAAAGGAGCCAAGCACAGACACACAGGTGCTAAACATACTTTTTTTCCAATACGGGCAAACCCTAAAGCAGTATTTTTCTAGTTCATTATCCTAAATTATGATCAGTTTTCTCTGGATTCAATGTTGCTAAGCTGAAATCATCTGCCTTTGTGTGCACCTGTGGGGATGCACAACCACCTTCACCTGTGAAATCATTAGACTTCAGGAACTATTTCTGCATTAGAAACAAAAGCATATAGTCTTAATTCAAAATTTTAAAAATTTTTAAAAGGTTTTAGATAGGTGGTTTTGTTTGTTGGTTTGTTTTTTGTTTTTTTTTTTTTTTAAATCCCATTGATTTAGTCATGTATTCTGTTCAAAGGGCCCTAAGGGCCCTTTTTCTATTTTGCTCTGAAATTTCAAAAGGTTGTTTTGTAAGTCAGAGAAATAATGAGACTGAAAATATAGTCACCACAATGGTTAAACCTTTCCAGAAAACATGCAGAAAAGCGTTCTGTGATTCCCTGCATTTTTAAAAGACACATAAATTCCCCCTAGCTTCAGTACTTCCTCTAACTTCAGTTCACTTTTTTAGCATTCTTTTTTGAAAATTCATGTGTGTTGCTGCAGCACCAGAGCACATTAATTAAACTGCTGAATTCAAAGCAACTCATTAATGCCATTTCACTTGCTCTACAATTTTCTTATCAGTTTTCTGATAAGATACAAGCCTACTGCCTGCTAATTCCCAGTACCAAAAATTATCACCCCCAGACCTACTCCTTCTTCCACTCCAAGAAAGGACATCAAATTAATTTCAGGAATGAAGATGCAGCTTATGAGGGACATGGGATATGCAAATATTGTTTTACATACTGATGTTTTATTTTTAGCAGTTTAATATTTATAGGGCTGTGAGAAGTGGATACATGGCTGCAGGGGGATGAAGTATCCCAAGGGCAGGTAGGAAAAAAGCTGCACATCTGCCAGGCAGGACAAAAGAACAGGCAGTGATGCCTGGAGTTCATGCAAAGGAGAGAAGGCCAAATGCTCCAAGCACCTTATCTTACTGTCATTATAAAAAATCATGTTAAAAAAACCCTCAACTGTATCTACCCCACATTTTAGCTCATCTTGTCTATTTCTTATTTGTAAAGGTATTCATATGATGAAGTGCTGAAACACACAAATTCATTAAAGAATCTGAAGAAAAACAAGTTGAAATTTGGGAAAGCAGCAAAAGAAGAACGAACACACTGATTACCAAAGTTCCTTCTTCTAAATTTCTCACATCACCCCTAGACATCTCCACCATGTGCTTGAACTTGCCAACCTTAAATCAATCCCTTCGTAGAGAAACATGAAAAGCTTTCAGATGTTAAACAATTTGCTGTCTTCAAAGAACTGTCAAATAGTCCACTGTAGTTGTCCATACCTTTGCTCCAGTCATCACTAAAGAGGCAAACAAAAGTCTTACATAAAACATCAGAATAAATTGGACCAGAACTCAACAATATAGTGAATCCATTAGGTGTTGAATTCATCTTACACTATTTCTTGGTATCTATTTTTGGCTGGGGAGAGCATATACCTTCACCTAAAACCAAAACTGTAACTTAGGGCAATGTTCTTAGTCATAAGTGCTTAAGAAAAATCTCGCTCTCTCTTATATTCTCATGGCCTTCCAGTCCTACATATACCAGGGACACTCAAAGCACTGCAAGAGCCCAGGTGACAATGAAAATTTGATACAAGCCAGAAGAACTGTGTGTGTCCTGCTTTGGGCCCTTCACAACTGGGTATGGAAATACAGACCATTCCTTATGCTGACTTATGCAAAGCACAACAAACAGTCCACTGCCAATAACATGAGTATTAAGTCTCTTTTTGTCATCCTGTAGCAATGTGGAACTTTCACAACTTAGAGCACAACTTCTTCACTTTTGTTGATTGCTGTGATTTCATTAAAACAAGAGTAAAATCTCCCAAATAGTTACCAAAACTGTAACTACCTACAATGACATACTGGCGGGGTTATTATTTAACTAGAAATGTGGAAAGAAATGTGGAATGTTTCATTTAAAACATATTATTCTCTTCAATCCTGAGCACTATGGACATCAGAATCCAAACCAATACTTATTTCAATACAAAGGTAACACAAAAATCATTAGTTTCATAACTCACTATTCCAGTATTCGCATGTCAAATTTATCAGGACATTTCTCCAGAATTATATTCTACATTATTTTAGAACTAACGTTGATGGAAAAAGAAAATAGAAGGAAAAAAGAAGTACATGAAGGTCCTAGTGACTTAGTTTAGAAGACAACTGACGTTAGAGAAAATCAAGAGCCCCCTCTAGGGGTTACTGCAAGTTCTAACATAGGTGGATTCAGAACAGGTAAGATAAATGGTTTTTGGGGTTTGTATTTTTTAGTTTGAGTTACTCCAACTGGAATTTAACCTTAACTACAATATCAACAGTAAAATGACAGTTTAAAAAGAAAAGACTGACGCAAAAAGCTGTATTAGACTTTGGATGAAATCTACTTACAGTACTTCAGCACCAAAACGTGGGCAGTTAGGCTTATACATTTATATACAATTAAATGATATGTCAAAGTCATAAAATGCTTAGTTATTTATAATGAAATCTATACAAAACAGTTAAAAACATGGTTTTATATACATTTTGAAAAAAAAAAAGTATTGTCTCAATTACCAGAATGTATTAAAACTGGTTCTCTTGTCCCATCTAAACCCAACCCGCACTCTGTGACTTATAACTACCACAAAACCCCAATGTATTGCTTCAACAAGCCAAGGCATAAGGCTAATTTTGGAAACCCACCACTGTACACCCATTTAAGCTTTTAAACTCTCCAAATGGTCAATTTTAAAAACAGCATGTAAGAGTGAAATACAGATTTTTAGAAGTCTTAGCTCACTTCTAAATTCTCAAGTTCAACTTGGAAAGATGTTGAACTATTTATCCCCAATTTTGAAAAACTGATTAACAGCAAAATGCACCTCCTTCTCCCTGCTTTGTACTAGAATTAATAGAACTGTTTCACAGGAACTTTTTTCAACAACTTGTCTCTCTTTAAATTTCATATTTAAATAAATAATCAAAGATTAACTAGAGTAGATGAGCATTTTGTATGCTTATGACAGAAAGAAATGCCTCATCTACTACTACCCTACTTCTTGTAAAACATGAAAACAAAACTCCATTAGCAAATCCACTTTGCTACCAGTTAGTGGTTTTGCTTGTTTCCAAACATTCACCAACACGAATATTAAAAAATATTTTACGCTTCTGAAAAAAAATTTTAAGTGAGCATGAGTGCAAGAAAGCCAACCAATTCCAAAATTCCTGGGGCTTTTCCAGCACTGTCAGACATTTTTTCTCTCACATGCTATTTGAAAATAAAAATATTTATTAAATGTTTTCCTTTTTTTAATGGTGTTTTGCTCAACAGCTAAAAAGACACAGCAAAATAATGATCCCTTTTCACTTAAAGCTATTTCAGTATCTGGGCAAGGGCTTCAATAGCACAAGCTGTAGAATTCATTACAGATTTGTTTTTGAACAGGAGTACATCCTACTGTCACAGGTTTACTAAATCTTGGTACCTACATCTTCTCTTCTTTTTTTTTTACCAAAACAATTTTTAAGATTCAGCTTTTGCAATACTGTCTTGTTAAAACATACTGATGCTTCAAGAGTCCAATGAACAATTCTAATAGGCAAAGTGCTCTAAGACATCACAATAGAAGGGCATCTTGGATGCTCAAAATCCCAAGATATTTTAAAGTACACTCCAGTGTCTCTATTCCTTAGGATTGTTCAACAGAACTTTGAGAGGGGCTGGGCTCAGTGCCATCCTCAGTGCTACTGTCCACATCTTGCTCCATTGCTGTCTCCTCATCATCGAGACGCTGACTGGTGAAGTTGTTGAGCTCCAGGAGCCCGCTGGGTTCCACCACCACATTGGAGCTGGAGTGACAAGGGATGGGATAGTGAGGGATAGTCTGAAAGAAAGAAAATATTGAAGTTTGATGAACAATATTGAAGGTAAAGGCATCTGTGCAAGCACAGAGATTTGTGGAAAAGGGATTATTTGGTTTCCAAGGGCAATCTTCCCTAACTGAGGCTTCAAAGCAGCCTTTCACTGGATTGGGTTTTGAAAGGTAAAATCTGAATAATCTCGCTCTCCAGGCTTTTGATCTTCCCTAAAGGTCTGGGACAGCATAACCAATGCCCATCATCCACCATTCTGCAAACCCAAAGCAGAGATAATATTTTCTTCAGCCTGATCTTTTTCAGACAAGATGTGGTGATAAAATAATAACCTGAGTTAAAATGACTCACAAGGACCATCGAGTCCAACTCCTGGCCCTGCACAGGAAAACACCAAGAATCCCACCAGGCAGTGCATCGTCCAAGCACTCCAGGAGGATTATGTTTTTTGTATACAACAGAGTTCAAGCTCTCGCCCTGCTCAGAACTGCAGCTCAGAGGCTGAGGAAACACAATTGGTATTTATTTCTAAGATTAGTATTCTGGTTATTATGTTATTCATTTTTCCCCCTTCACGGGAAGGGCCATTTTTACTTGTACTTTCATAGGTTAAAAAGCTAAATCTCTGACTTTATACAACTGAAATTCTGGGCATTATTTGACTTTTGAAACAGCTCATAACATGCCACAATTATAAACAGTACCAATTCTCAAAAGATACAGGTTTGAAGTAAAACAGAAATCTATCTTTGTCTATATAAGGAGGACTAAAAATGAATACAGAACTGGTAATTTCTACAAAAGAGAAGTTAGCCTCAGTAAAGACTTCACAAAGTAGCATGAAAATTTTGAAATCTCTGTACACAAATTGTTTCCCACATCGGAAGTATTTTCACTGTAACACACATATGATACATATTAAAACAATTTCAATCCACCCTACCATTTGTGTGAACATATGGCATGCCAACTTGTCTACAAAGATTCACATTATACCACTTGGAAGACTTCTATACCTCCTAAGTTGACATCCTGACAACTTATTACAACATAAACCATCATATTTAAGGCAGCAGAATCATTAAAAAAATCAAACATAGCAATTAGGAAATGATTCAAAGCATTTAGGCTAAAGATCAATAGTAATTTTATCTCAGAAATGGCCTTACCCTAAGTGAAGTTAAAAAGCTTTCTTCTGATTTCAGACCTTATTTGCTGAACCTTTCCAGTAAGCACAACCCTACAATGTCATTAATTTTACACTCAGAAGCAACTTTAATAGATAATATAAAAGATTCTAGAACATAACTCCATACTAAGTGTTGAAGCAGTTTTAAGCATTGCGAATGAAAGTACTTTGTAAAATGAGGTGAGTTTGGTTCTTTTCTTAACAGAAGGAAGACACTGAGGACAGAGTGAATGATACACAGTACTAGAGAAACATGAGCCCAGTTAAGAAGAACTACACTTCAGTGTAGCAATTGATTACAAGCGAAGAGTAGAAACAGAACCAAAACCTGGGGAATAAACCCACAAGTACTCGAACATCACTCCGTGACTATCATCATATCAGACATGTGTTTGCTGTGCTCAATCTTTGCCTTATTTGCTCAGTCTTCTCTTACCTGGACAACAATTTCTGATGAGCTCTCTTCAGCTTTCTTTTGTGATATATTCTGAATGTGTATAAACTGGTTGGTTGTAGGTATTCCTCGTGCATCTAGTTTCCTCTCTGTTAAAGTAGGACCAACAGCAGGAGGACTTGAGCAGGATTCTGTATGTGTCTGTTGCTGGGGGATGGAAGGTGCCGTCATCCCTACTGCAGCCACCCTCGGGCCCTGGGTACAAGGTGACGACTCTGCTTCACTAGCAGGTTTACTAGTGGACGTGGCCTTGTTTGGGGGATCCACTATCGTATGTTCTATGTTTGCATCAATCTGAGCTTCCACCATAGACACTCTCAATATATCTGCTACTGATGTCTCCGTGGATGCCTGCATGGGAAATAGGCTGGTAACCAGCAATGCCAGTTTGGGCACAGAACTGCCACCTGCTACCTTTGAAACAAAAGGAGGCTCATGCCCCTCAAAAGTTATCTCTATAACAGTGGATCCTTGCATTACAGTTAGATGTTGCACCTGAAAATCAAATTTTTGTTGTGCATATTGCAGTTAATATTTTTTTTTATTGAAATCCTCATCAATATTTCCAAGGACAGAATGGCACAAACAACATACTTGCTATTAGGAAGACAATTGAAACTCAGTGTTTTAACAAAGGAATTAGCAATGATAGGGCAACAGTTAATTGAAGCCTGGGGAAAAGCAGCTTTTTAGGCTGCTAGATAGGATTGTAGCAGTATAATACCACAGCAGCCTAATTTTCCTTTGGGATTTACAGCCCCCTGGTATGTTTGCTAGTTTTCACATCTACTCCTGAAAGGGCCAAAAAAATTGTACTTTTCTGGAGTTAGTTAAAATACTTTTTTTCCCATGTTCCTCAGTCTCTGCCTTTTTCCCTCCCAAGGAAAATCAAAATACTCCTGTACATGAAAGCCATATAACTTCAGGAAGATGTAAACTACAAAGGAAGAGGAACAATGGAGCACCTTAGGAGACTGCAGTGTATTCATCTTTATTTCTACAGAAATAAAAAGTGCTACGGGAATGGAAATTACGAATGTGTCATTATCTAAAAATTAAAAGAAAATAACTAGGGACAAATTCCATGCACCAGTGGTGGCTGAAATTAATAAAAACTGTCCAACAAAATACATTTGTGAGCTCTATGGATTTTTCCCCTATAACATGTGCTTCTCTCTCCTAGTGTCAACCTTCTGCTGGAGTAATTACTACCAGCGGAATGAGGGATTCTCTCTTGCCAGGACAAAACACTGCTACAGCGACAGGGTCGGTGTTTTATTTTTTTTCCTTGAACAGCGACGTGTATTTTGCATGCTATCAATATTCCGTTACCTGGCTTGCTGGCTGTTTCTCTGAAGAGGCAGGTAGCTGCATTTGACTCTGGGGGGGCTGGGGTTGCACGTAGATTTTTTGTGCCGTTGGTGCCTGTTGCAGTTTGGGCAGCTGCTGCGTGGTTTTTACTGCAAGCACCTGTACTACAGTTTGCTGTGGCTGTGCCACTAAGGTAGGGAGTTGCCTTTCTTTGGCCATCATATGATGTGGGGGGTGCTGTGCATCTGGTTTGGTCTGTGCTTGCTCTTGCTGCAGGGGGGTTAGCTTTTGATGCCTTATGGAAAGTTGGGGCATTTGTGGGAGTTTGTGCTGGATTTGATCAGCCTGCAGGTGGATTGTCTGCTTCTGCTTAGTCTGGAAACACTGCAGAGTTTTCACTTGCAGTTGAGTCTGTTCCAGCTGCGGCTGACTCAGTTTTTGCTGCTTTTGTGCCTGCGATTGTGTCAGGGCAGATCTGTAAAACAGGCCAGTCTGAGGATCTAAGGTGTCCATCTCTTCCACTTCTCCTTCCTCAGTTCCAAGTTGTTCACTGTGTTTGGTAAACGCAGTGTGACTGCTTAAGGCCTTAAGAAGAAGAATTTAGAGCAAGTTAGTAAAGAGAAATATAAGAATACACAATCTAGAAATAATTTTTAATGTTTCAAGTGGACTACATTAACTTTTTTTACCATTACATACTCCCAATGCATGTATAAAAAGATACTCTTACATGGGTATTTCACAGTATATAAGTAATCAAGATCTATTATTATCATGTTAAACTGTGGTACATCTCTATGTGAGAACATGAGCTTCACAACTAACCCTCTGAGGGATTATGTAGATCTCGCTTGTGTCAGACTGAGGCTCAAAGCTCCCTAAGGTTGTCTGGCAGCTGGATATGAAGCAGCAGGGAGTAGCAGGTGGCTGAGCCAGTAGCTCTTCATTCAAGCCAGAGTCTCTCTGCACAATAATTTTTTATTCTGCTTCTTGAAAGCCTAAGCATCTTCTCTAGGGTTTCTTCTGCATGGCCCCATTTAACTATAGGCTGTCCTATTTTAGCAGAGATCCTCTCTTCTTCCTCCTTTCTTAAAATTGCATTGCAATTTTTCTTGGTTATTACACAAACATTTGACTTTTTGAGGGAATGAGCAACCTATGCCTTGTAAACCAAAATGTATAAATGCACTGAAAAATGGTGTTAGCAAGATCAAACAGCTTAATACACCTGTAAAAATATACTGCCTGACATGAGTTTATAACTCTAACACAGTACTGTTCTGGACTGCAGCTGAAGTTCCCACAAGTTAAAGCACTGCAGAGTTGAGCAGGTCCTGATCAAAGTCATTCAAGTGGCTTCAGCAGGACTTCACCACAAAGCTGCACTTCTTGTTTGAATAGTTTGGAATCCCCACAGTCCTGATCTAAATATGATCTGAGTTTTTGATTCAGAGAAGTTTTCCTATTCACAAATTAAAGACATCAAATGGAAAAGATATTGTGTGCTCTGTGTACTGACCAGATTCCATCTCAGCCCTCTTCTCCCTATGCTACCACCAATATAACCTAATGAGGTCAGGCCACCGCAATACTACAACCACCCTCGCCATTAAAACATAATCACAGAATGGTTTGCCTTGGAAAAGACCTTAATGACCATCTAGTCCAACACCCCTGCCTTCCACTAGACCAGGTTGCTCCAAGTCCTGTCCAACCTGGCCCTGAACACTTCCAGGGATGCAGCATCCACAACTTCCCTAAGCAGCCCATGCCTCGCTACCCCTCCAGTAAAGAATTTATTTCTAATATTTAATCTAAACCTCCTCTCCTTTGGCTATTGAAGCAATATTAAAATCATTAATTTGGCCTGTATGCTGAACATTTTTGGTGGCAGAACCATGATACACACATTCAGAATAAGCCCTGGTCCTATTTAATTTATATGACCTACTGCTGTTTATAGACTGCTGGGAAAAGAAAGGATCCAACCTGCTGCATGATATGGGTAATGGCGCCAGTGGAGGATGCAGGAATAGATTTCACCACAACAGAAGTCTGCGTTGCTGTCTGTGACTGAGCCACGTGCTGCAGCAGAGTCCTCTGGGGCTGAGATGACTGGTGGGGCTGGGACCGATGACTGACTGAAAGTAAAGAGGTCAGTGGCACTTCTCCAGAACTAACTGCAGGAACTTCAACTGTTTGCTTTTCAGTTAAGTTTCAACTGAAAGCCTACATGAGTGAAAAAGATCTAAGCATGGAAAATGTCTTTCACTGTGTGCTAGTGCCAACCTTAATGATCTATTCTGAGAAACCTCTTAAAGTAGCAACTCTGAGGTTTTGCTTTTGTCTCTGTTTCCTAAGTAACCACACTTAGTCCAAAACTCCTCTAGCCACCCTTTCCCAATACACCAATTTTGCAAGCAGAGTTTATACTTTATGTTCAGCTGGGTTCTTTATACAGCACTAAAATATTGCTGTAGAACACAAGTTATTATGGGGTTTTTACACTGTTAAAAGCACGTCCACAATTGACTGCAATTAAGAACAGCAAGCCTTGCTCACCAGGCTTCTACCACTGATAAACTGCACACAATACTCCCCAGAGCAAAAGCTAAATTTGAAAGATTAGCAAGATTAGATTAGCAAGATAAGATAGATTAGAAAATGCTTGGGTATTATTAAAGCAAGTGAGGCTGATCAGAAATGGACAGATCAAAAAATGTAGACCTTGTTATGGGTCTATGTCCCTTTTGAAAACAGATCTAGCTTGAGCTACAGAGCTATAGTGATAGGCCTGTAATTAAACAGCAGATTGACAGAAAAATCATGTGCTGCTGAGGAAAAAAAAACCCAAAAAAACCAAAAAAATTTCTATATTCCAGTCACTGATAAGATATTAATCCAAAGCTCTTTATGTCTGTCCATACTAACATGCAAATATTTGTGTAACCTAATTTCTTAGTTACAAAGTATTTAATCACTGAAGGAGAACAAGCAAAGTTTAAACTCAGTTGTAACATAACTTAAAATTAAAAAGTTTCTAGTGACCTTCCTGAAAGGTCTTTCTTTTTTAAAGAAAGGTCAAATTTTGAATTAATATGGTAATTTTACTTTCTCACTCTGAGAAAGTTGGTTTACATCAATACTGGCCTGCATGCTGTGCCAGATTTATCCTGGATATCTCCCAACAATTCCTACACAGTTGAAAACTTAATTTAAAAATAAAGTTTCTAACCTATATGGTTGTGTAGATATTCTTCCGAATGTGAACCAATACAGTGTTGTCTTCCTGAGTCTGCAGACAGACAGAAAACGGTGACACTAAGATGTGCGAACTGCTCCCTTCATCTCATGAGGAAGCACACTCTGAATCCCAGCTCCCAAATACCTAATCCTTTGGTCTAGGCAGATGCAGGACATTTCACAATAGGCTATAGATTCTTTACTATCTTACTACTGACTTTTTAGCAGAAAATATAGCTATATGGGTTACTGATAAATTCAGAGAAGCACGAATCAAACCAAAAAGAAACTCAATTACTTGCATTCCTTGGCAATGTTCAGAGAAACTGGGGGAAGGGACAAAAATCTAAGTGCAATATAACCAGTTTAGTGCTGCAGCAGAACCTGCTGCTGCCAACCCACAGGAGTCTGCACTTCTCTGGAAGACTCCCACATTTCAAATCAATGTTTACAGAAAACCTAATATTTAAAATAGTGTCTCCGTATCTCCAGGAAATTTTTAGCCACTGTACTTTGTACGGTTTCTAAGCTGCAGAAAAGTATTGAAGTCTACAAAGACACTGACTGTAATTTTCCATCCTCCCTGCAAAAGGCCCTCTTGTACATCAACTTTCACAGCAAGACCCATCAAAAAATGGAACCTTGAAGAGAAGCTCAATGCACAATATCTGCGTCAGTGACTGCTAATTGGAAAGCACTTTAACACTGTTTATTATACTTTGGAGTTTGTCCTAAAGGAGATCCAACGGAGCATGATTCAAATATTAGAAACTGAAGCCAGATATCCTAAGTGCCATTTAAAAGAAAAATAATAACATCCCCCCCAGCTCCAATTTCACACAACTTAAATTCAGGCCATTCAAGGGATGGGAGCAAGGGGAGGAGGTACAGAACAAAATGAAAATATCAGATTAGACATTTAGCACTAAAATTGTGGAGCTACAGATACGTAGTAATACAGTTTAATACAATTAAGTTTTATTTCTCTTTTTCAATGTTGACTTTCAACACGTTTTTGCTTTTATTTTCCAAATAATATAGAGATCAACAATATGGGTTTAAGAAATTAAAATGGAAAACAGGTAATCTGATCCTTTCATGTATGTATGGGAAGTGGTGCATACCTAGTGTTCTGGGGTAGTAGGGAACATCAGAGAGACAAGAGAAAGGACTTACACAAAATGGATGTCCAAACAGGAGGAGTCAAGAACTTAAAGAGATGAATTTGAGTAACTTAAATATTTTAGAAGGGCATATTTATTAGTTCAAGGCTTTCTAGAAAATTAAGAAACTGGGGCTACATTACCATGCTAAATGCACACCTGGCTTTAACTCGGGACTAAATGGATTTTAACAAACTCAATGTCTGACTCCTTTCACCTATGCACAAAAACTAGGCTGACTTTCAGTATGTACAAAAATGAAGCTAGTTCCTTTAGCTTCATTTTCTACTTTCTTCTTACTGGACATTTTCCTTTAAGGGTGGTGGGACAGTCTGTCTTCTACATTCAGAGAATGGAAAATCTACTCAAGTGGGCTATCCTGAAGCAACCACTCTGTTTCAGTTAGAAACATTTTTGCCTTATGCCCCAGCAAGGCAGATGCAATCCCCTGCATAGGGTCTCAGGAATGAAAGAAAATACTCATTTCCTCTACAGAAAATTACACCAAAAACACAAAAGTAAAACCTATTGTAAGAAAACTCCAAAATTAAGTCCTCAGACTTCAACTGCAAAGCCATCCTCACACTAACCGTAGACACTTACCAGTTGTGATATATTCAGCCACTAGTTCTGACTCTACAACAGCAATTGAAGGACTTTCTGGAGAATGCCTCTTTTCTTGAGTCATCTGGATTGGAACAGCCATTTGGCTCAAGTCAATGGTAGGCTGCCTTGGTTTTGATTCCAACTTTTCCTTCACTGCTTTAGAAGAAAAGCAAAGCATAAAATCAACCTCTAATATATAAACCTTCATAATAAAATAAACCTACAATATAAATGTACCAGTTTAATTAAATATAGTGAACACGATAGATGCAAACAAACTGATACAGGATAAAAAAGAAGGAATCACAATTACAAAACTTATTACAAAAGCCCGCTTAAGCAAAAAATAATTTCTGAAGTTATCCTAAACAATCTCATGGGTTTTCAGACCTGTTGTCTGCTGAAGTTCCAGCAAAGCTTTTATTGTGGAAGTAGCTGACTGAGATTCACTGGATACGTCCTGGTAAATTATTGTAGGGTTTGTGTCCACAGGAATTTCATGTTCTGACCAATCTTGACTTCTTGAAGCAATCACATGGACTACAGGCTGAGAATCTGTTTGCAAAAAAACCAAAGGCACATCATAGAATCATGGAATGGTTTGGGTTGGGAGAAACCTGAGAGCTCATCTCATTCCAGCTCCCTGCCAAGGGCAGGGACACCTTTCACTAGACCAGGTTGCTCCAAGCCTCATCTGACCTGGCCTGGACACTTCCAGGGATGAGGCAGCCACAGCTT
Organism: Ploceus nigricollis; assembly: GCA_013399945.1. Lineage (NCBI taxonomy): Eukaryota > Metazoa > Chordata > Aves > Passeriformes > Ploceidae > Ploceus > Ploceus nigricollis. The sequence goes on along the minus strand of VXBC01002321.1, from coordinate 49,126 downwards.
CTCTGGGCAGCCTGTGCTGGTTCAAGTCATCACACAACCATTTTGGGTTGGAGGGCTCTCATCCAACTTCTTGCTTTAAAGCAGGGTAATAATTCAAAATTATACCAAATTACTCATTACTTATTAGTTTTGAACATTGCCAAGGATGCATACTCTCATTCTGCAACACTTTAATTTCTATTTCAATTGATTCTTGAAGTAAAACACTGTTGATGTTATGAACAGTTTCCAGCAAAAACCCAAAAGTTCTGTATCTTAATTTTTTGTAAAAGATTTTGTTTGAAAAATCAAGCAGGTTTCTTTGTATGTTGAATTTGCCTTGGATTGAACTTTTTTCCCAGAAGGTTTTAGCAGTTCAGGTGATCAGCATGTATTCAGCATTCTGAACTAACAGCACCTAAATTTTGGTAAGTTGTTTGAATCTTCAGAATGTTTTTAAGACTTACTTAGATGGCCATATAGACCAACAGTTACAAAATTATATAGAAAAGGTACAAAGGTTTCACTGAGACACTCGCTTTAATTTGCTGTACTGATACATATCATGGTCACTCCCAAACACAGGTTGGATTTTGTTTATGCCCTATTATTTATTGATCCTCTTACATACAAATAGCTGGATCTGTATCATGGCTTGAAGCCAGGGCAGAATTCCCATCAGGACTGCATGTCTGATATACATCCTGATGCATGTACACGTCTATAAAAGGACCAAGATTTGTGTTGGTCCCATGGCAGGTTTCAGACATGCAGCAGAGAGGTGTTTCAATACAATCTGGAAAGACAGTGGCAGAGCATGGACTGCCAAAATAACCTCCAAAAGTTGCTACCCTGTCTACCTCTGGCAGACTCTCCAGGAAGAGAGAACAGGTTGCATTGTAACAGCAAGCTGGAGCCCAGCAAGACACCCTTATCACCACTTTTCAGGATTAATGAAAGCATATAGTAAGTAGCTCAAAAGAAGGAAAAATATAAAAGCATGGGAACAATGCTGCTTCACTGCAAACAGATGGGGTGAAACCTGTGCTAAAAGAAGACACATAGAGCTCTCTGGAGCAAGCTGGCATGCTTGGAGGACAGTCCACTCACACATTATGTGACACCAACACAGACCTTGAGAGCTCTGGGAAGACTCTGTAGAAGAAGAACTACTGTCAGTGTAGGTTTGTGGTTCTTCTTTCACTTCTGGGAGAGATGAGTTTCCTGTCTCTGCTACCCTTGAAGCCTGCTGTAACGTTTCAGTCACCAGCTGTCTGGTTTGTTCACTCACAACTGTTGCTTGAAATGTCACTGGCTTTGGTTTTATGAGGACCTAATTAGAAAAGTAAATTTTGTTTATAGTAAAAGCACTCAAGAAAATAGATCTGAGCAATCAGAGTACAGGGTACCACTCAGATCTATGTACACCACCTAAATAATATTAATATTTTACTTGGAATGTCTACCTCTAAATTCAGCAACTTTGATTATTAAACCATAAAGTCCAAGTAAATGGCAATGCACAAAAATGTACTTCTCATTCAGTAATTTGAAGTGTTTAACACAATAAACCACTAAACAGTTATTTTTCAGGACTAGATAAAACTAGTGTGATAAGAGAAAGCTATGCAAGTGAGCTGGAACATGCACTGCACTGATAAGGACAAGCACTTCCACAATAAATACAGTCTTGGACAACCAATACACACAAAATGTTACATCCCATAAAAGCTTAGTTCTTTCAAATACTAAGTGCAGCCAGAGAAAAAGCTGAAACTGAAAGCATCCAGAAGTAAGCCAGATTCTCTGTATATAGCCCCACCAACTACACAAGGTTGCAGGGACAGCCAGAACAGGTATTAAGCAGAAAATAAACTTCAATAAAACCTCAGATTTGATGAATGACCTACGTCCAGACTCGGCATCTTTATCTCTAATGGTCTAACCATTAGCAGTAAGATGTAAACAAGTATCTGGAGCCATGGACAGACAGTTTCAGCTCCAGAAAAGGCTTAGTAAATCCTTTTGGCTTGCTCTAGGCCTTCAGAAAAAGCTAACAAATGCAGATACTGTGCTTGAGAAATCAGGATCGAGGCCACCTTATTACGCCACTAAGTCTCATTCCCCACAGATATATATTAAACCTGGAACAAATGAGGAAACACATTGAATAATTATTTACTTCCCATTAAAATTTAGGGGAACATTTCAAGACAGAAAGGGGTCCTCACTGTACCTGTGTTTTCCCTTGTTGACCATAAACAATTTTAGTTGGGATGATTTTGGTGGCTGGCTGGACCGTGGACCCTATTCCTTTTGGCTGTGTAACAATCATTTTTGTGATGGGTCTTGTGGCAGTGATGATAGCAGGTTTTGCTCCTGCTGGCACTGCCTGAATAGTTTTCTCCCCCTGTAGAGAAGTCAAAGTTTACAGATTAACTTAATGGAATTGTTCAGTGAGACCCAATTTTCCAAAAAAATACAGTTATATGTGAGTGTGTGTACCATGAAATATATCTGCTGCTACAACTACATTTATTTGATAGAAAATATATTGGATGACCAAGAACTAAAGAACCTATGGTTTTGAATGGAAAAAGCTACCAAAATCCACTTTTCCATTACCTTATCTTTCAAGCAGCTCTGAAGGGGTGAATAAAAATAAGTAACTAAAAGACATGAAGTTTTTAAAATTGGAACTTTCTTCAAATCCTTCACAAATGTTTTTTTTAAGACCACTAATTTCTGTTAACACTAACTTTGGCAAGACATCTACAGAACTTGAACTGAGATTTAAAAAAAATTTTAATTGAGATTCTAAAAAATATATTTAAATACGGATTTTTGCATTGTCTTCAGGACCAAGACATTAATTATGTATGGACTTTTTTTCAATTAAAAGTTCACTTCATGAAAATTCAGATTCACAGCGGTTTCACAGGAATCATCCGACTATAGAATACTGTTTACATATGACAAGACTCTTGATAGCTTAAGAAGTGCAAAGACATTGAGCATGCTTTTTTTAAGCTCTGCACAGTAACAAACCAAGTGAGTAACACATTAGTAACCAGTTCCTACCAATATCCATGAAATAGCTGGAAATCCCCCAAACCATAATTGTTTCAAAAATACCATCCCATTTTGGTAGCTACTATTATGTAACATCATAGTATTTCCACTTGTCTGCAAACACACCTTTAATTCTAAAACTAGGGAAGTTCAAAACTTAAAAAAAAAAAATAAAATATTTAAAAAAAAACTTTCAGTAGTTCTGCTACTCAAAGCAGCCTTTTAAATTTTACATGAATAAGGCATCAAATCTCATTGTTTTATCTAGGAATATTGATAATTTTTATTTACTAGTACTTACAGATAAGCTCAGTTGATGCTAGAAACTTGATTTTATTCTTAGGTATACCTCAGGTTATCCAAAAAATAATTCACCACCATGCAGTACCCAGAGCACAGGATGCCACAATGTTACACACCACATTAATTGAAAGTGGTTCCCCTACTGTGAAGACAGTTTATTTCTGCCCTTTATACCCAAATGAAAAATGGCTGGAGGTGCAAGTTATTAACACAGGACCCCAGTTCTCACTGGAGCAAACAGGCTAAATTCTAGTAATTTTCATCTACTTAATTGCTTCAGGAATACAAAATCATTATCCATGGGAAAAAAGCTCAAAAGTTTATATTTTCCTTTGTCTTTGAAAACATTGCCAGTTTGCTTTAAGCATATTCTGCAAACCACAGTCAGTTTTCAAAGATCCCTGACATCAAGGCATGCCGGATCTGATAAGGAGCTCATGCACAGTTTGCTTTTAATTGAGCCTTTAGCAGAATGGAGGACAAGCAGCAGCCACCACACAGCTTGTCACTAGGCTCTCAATTTGAGACTTGAAATAATTACTTACCCCAGCATTCAACAGTGTTGTGACAACATTTTTGCCTGGAAGCCCTTGAATTGTAGTTCCTTTTCCAGTAGTTTTTTGCACAACAATCACATTGGGTTTTGATGTCATTGGGATTGTAGTGATTTTGGTCGTAGTTCCTAAATTTTTGTGGGGAAAAATGTGCTGTTTATCACATTTTGTATATTTCCTTTCACCATAGAAGTTGGTGAGCTATAGAAGAATCATTGTATTTAAATCTGACAGATTTAAATCTGTCAGACACATCAAGAAACCAGCAGCATCTGGAATGGGAATTCATGTCACTCAACTCAACATGGAAAGACTACACGCCAACTCAACAAATCTCCCACCTACAGTAAAAACAGGTGTGCACAGGGGAACATAATGTATTCTACATGAGGACAGGCCTTCTCACAAGTTACAGAGCAGATTAATACAGCTTTCTCAGGCAAATATGTAGAACTTTTCAAAGGCTGGAATTAGGGTGGGATAAGGACATCATTAATACTCAACTCAAGGTCCTATTTGCACAGACAAATACTCTTCTACAGATGACCTCTGCAGAAGAATCAATATGCCAAGGATGTATCTCCAGTCAAGAGAAACACCACCCCTTTCTGTTGTAATGTAAGTGATGAGTAGAGGATTGAAAGAAGGAAAAAAGAAAAATATGCTATTGTTTCACAACCAGTCCATAAAAGCCAAGATTAGAAGTGCGTTGGTTTTGTGTTTTTTGTGGGTTGGGGTTTCTTTTTTCTTTTGTGATTTTTTTGGGGGGCTTTTTTTTTGTTGTTGTTGTTAGTTGTTTGGGGTTTTGTTTTGTTTTAGTTTTTGTGTGGTTTTGCTTGTTTGTTTTTTGAAGAACTGTCCTGGCCATTTCTGTTCTTATGTTAGTATTTAATTAGTTCCATTCCCTTTATCAGGTTTTTAGTTACCTGCACTGACAGGTAATTCTGGTCAGCCTCCCACAGTCTACAAAAGTACATACACTGGAGTCAGTCATCAGTGCTATCAGACTGCCATTGCAGTAGCTACTCAGACAGCTTTTTATCAACAATTTCTCCTTTCTCCAGAGGAAAGCACTATTCAGTCACAACAGAGCTACAAACCCAAGGATTCCCTTTACTACCTTCTACCCATAAGTCTTGCCTGTAGATTCTTCACAACCTACTTCAGATTAACAATTCTACCAATTCTGGAAAAGGGAAGACAAGCTGAGACAAGATTATGATTTATTTAATCCTGCTGACTTCAGAGGCATCTAAAGACTGCTCCCTTAGCAAAAACAATTAAGCAAACAAAAAGAAAAAAGCAGGCATGATTTCCAAACTTGCATTCTTTCAGGACAACCATTATTATCCTCATCAGGATCACTCACAGGTTTCCCCACATTAGCTGCTGCTCAGGAGAATACTTCCACTTGTGTATAATTCATTACAAGACTTAGAAATTGTCTTAACAATTCACCACACCCACAACAGGCCAAAAAAAGTTACTTGTTGCCAAAGAAGATGCTGTATCATCACTAAATATAATTCTGTGGGAATCAAAACCACAGAATTGGCTGTAATCTGATAGATTACAGCCCAGAAGTGCATTTACTGGATAGCTTGTGCAGCACCTCGCAGTGACTGGAGCTGGCTGGTACCATGTCGGGTCTTTGCTAAACAAAGTTGAAGTCCTAAACATATACAAGAAATTGTTACTGGTATTAGTGTGCTTGGTCCCAGTCCCAAAGAAACCCTATCTTTAGAGATGATAGAACCACCGAATGTTTAGGGTTGGAAGGGACCTTGAAGCTCATTCAGGTTCCACCCCTATCAAGGGCAGGGACATCTTCCACTAGACCAGATTGCTCCAAGCCCCATCCAACCTGGCCTTGAACACTTCCAGGGCTGGGGCAGCCACAGCTTCTATAGGCAACCTGTACCACCACATAACCAGCAGGGAGACCAAGGGCTAATCAGCAGAATAACAAAGATAACCAGCATAGTATGCATAAAGCTGGGAGGGAAAGCTTAAGGCAGACCATGGCCTAAAGGAAAGACAGCTGCCACTGGTAAAGTATCAAAATAAGGTGGAGACCGCATAGCTGAATTTAACGTACACAGTCCATTTTAATTCTGGTTCTTTGGATATGCAGTGGAACAGAGAAGGGCAGCACTGAGATTATAAAATGTTTTGAATTTGGGCCAGTAGTGTTTTATAATCTTTCTGTCCTCTGTACAACATACTAGTCCCCACCCCACATTTCTCTTTCCTCCCAGTCTTCCTTCACATTTGCTGTTTCCTTCTTAAACACAAGAACTACCACAATCCTTAAGAACACTCCACCTTCAAACTTCTACCTATTACCTTCTTCTTCATGCTCAGCTATTTTTCTTCTGAATTCTCCAGTAAAGGTCCTAATAACTATTTGAGCATGTAACCCACAGAAAAGCCCTGAACAATTAAAGCAAGCCCAAAGTTACTTTTGAAATAAAAATCTTACCAGTAACAACAGTACTCATATACCTACCAGAAACAATATTACTGCTGATGATCTTTCCTCCTAGAGTAGCCAGTGATTTTGGTACTACGGTAATGATGCTACCACTTGTAGTTTTCACATAAGTAGCAGCCCCTGGAGTTCCAGCCATCCGAGCTCCCAGAGAGGGGCTCACCGTTGGCCGTGTATAAGTTGCTTGAGTTCCTGTTTTAAAGAGAGAGAAAAAAAAGTTCATTGTTACAACACAATCCTCTACTAATATTTGCGGAAAAATATGTTAGTTTAGGAGAAAAGTGTCAGATTTATTCAAAGATATCCCAGCCTGCAATCTATTACCACCCTTTAAAATTCTTCTAGTAATTTTTAAATCCACAGGGCAATATTCAAGTATATACTAAATTTAAATTGAATATAACAGTCTTCTGAGTATTTTAACAAATGTTCCATGACTGCCTTATTTTAATTCATGTCCTTCTGCATAAAGACTGTAATTTTCAATAGATGTGCAGATTCTGCTTGTAGGTTTGCCTCTTGCTCCCTTAGATGCCCAGGAGTCAGGCATCTGATGACACGACCAGAACTCATTCTTTCCTCTCAGGAATGACACTTCTCCTATATGATAGATTGCTTATAAAGAGAACCACCAATGACTAGTTTAAGTAACATCCTTAGAAAAAAATATGATTTACAATGATGATGCTATTTCATGGACTTAGCATACAGCAGCACAAAAGAAACCTCTCAACATAGTATAAATGCTGGTTTTTAGAACTAGTCCTTTTCTGAATGCAACGAGAACTGAGTCCACAAAAGAAACTTGTTCAAAAATAGCAACAGCTACACAAACACTGAAATTCCATTCTGCTTGTAATGCTGCAGATAGCGCCCTTAATTGCTAAAGATCAAAGAGGAAAGCAGTTTGTTTCATCACGAAAGGTGTGCTCACATCCAAGAGAGCACAGTACAGATTTTACCAACTAAATGAACTGCAAAACATTTGTTTTTTCTAATGTACTCAAAAATGTATCTATGGAGTACTTTAAAAGTTATAAACAGTATTAACCATTAGTTTATGCTAAGGACATGAGGAGATGGCCTCAAGTTGCACCAGGAGAGGTTCAGGTAGGATATTATGAAAAAATTGCTCATGGGAAGGGTGGTCAGACATTGGAACAAGCTGCCCAGGAAAGTGGTGGAATCAACATCCCTGGAAGCATTCTAAAGCCATGTGGATGTGGCACCCGGGACAAGGTTTTTAGGGATGAACATGCTTGTGCTGTGTTAATGGTCAGACTTGATCATCTTAGAGGGCTTTTCCAACCATAATGATTTCATGGTTCTAATATTCCCAGCCCATGCTAAAAAAAAAAAAAAGGAAATGAAGAGTTTTCTGAAAATCAGGATAAAGCTATCTTTTAAGTTTTCCTCATGCAAGTTTACAATCAGAACAGCCTGCATTATTACCTATAAGAAACACAAATACAATCAGATGCTCAGAAAAACACTGGGAGCTTAATTTTTCATTTACTGGTCTTTTTATAAATTCACTGCAGGACTATGAGCAAGTCACATGTCTTTTTAAGTCCATCTATGCAAAACAGGAATGGTGCTGACCTGTCTGCTTGAGTTAAATCAGTATAAATCATGTAATATAAGGTACTACAGAAGTGCAAAGTATCTGTATAGATTGCATAAAAACTTCCTTTAAAATAAACCCGGTGGGGAAGGAACAATGGTATTTTTGTGTACCAATTCAAACAGTGGAATAAAAGAGCACTCAGTGCAAAAATCCTGATCTAGAATAAATAACAACAGGACTGTGAATGTGCCATTGTGCCCACTGTTCAGAAGAGGTAAGTGCCTTTTTTTTAACCCTAAGAAACCATGCTTGATCACCTGTATGTCTGGATTTACCCTCCCTTCCCTTCTCAGAGCCATAACTTACCAGTGGGAGTAGTGACCAGTTTAGTTGTCATGATAGTCCCATTACTGCTAACCACCATAATGGGTGAATTGCTACTGCTGGGCAAGGTCGCTGTAACTGGTTTGGGAAGGATTTTACTGGGCTGCACCTGTTGAGTGATTATTTTAACACCTAGGAAAGGAGAAAGGTCACTGTTAAAATACAGGCACGATAAGTTACTTTCTGAAATGCTTTCTCAGACCAAGGCCTAGTGGGCAATTAGCCCCACAAGGCTTCAATTCTGAGCCCATATATTCTTGATCATGAAAAAAACTATTTAATTTTTGAGTTTGTTTTTTTTTTTTGCTTAATTTTGGTTGGATTTTGCTTGTTTTGCAATACCAAGAAAGTCATTATCTTTGCCTTTCATGTGCCTGTTTCAGTTCCTAGCTACTTCCACTGTCCATTCCATCACTGATTTGTTGACGTTATTTTTTATTTTTCCTGGCCCATGATACAAAAAACCAGAACTTTCCCAGGAGCCAACAGGTTACAACCAAGACTGAATAGGTTCATATACAATGAACCACCCAGAAGCAAAGTAATTCTTCATAAATTCAGTCTATAAATCTTAATGTGTCATAAGCCTAGACAAACTTTACCATCTTGAATAAATTAAAAACCATTCCTGCACAAGGAATATTAGTGACTATAAGGAAGCAACTGTGACACTGGCTAGGGAAGGTTACTTTAAGTCAACTGCTCTCTTTCCCCTTGATTTACTGGTTGTCTTAAAGCCACGAAGAAATCTGGCTTAAGCTATGAGTAGAATCGGTAAGAATGAAGGATGAGGGTATCTTAGTACCTCCAGGATTCTGCTCCCTCTCTCTTCATTTTATGCTGGGGAATGGTACCTCTGTGAGATTCACTTCTCAGTTGCAAACCAGCGGATTCACAACATCTGTTTAAAAGTACATCCAGGAGATGTGCATCTTATGATCTATTCCATGATGAGGTAAATGCATTGCATTGTGGTGGCCAAATGCCATGGACCACACAGCCTGGATAAATCCCATCTAGATGAAGCGCTTATGTTTGTACACAAGTATTCCTAGGTGAAAAGTCTTGTCCACTTGAGATGTGAAACATGCTCCAGAGATGTTTTCTTCTCTCTACACTGACTATAAAAGCAGTACAGAGCAAGTGAGCTCCAAACTGAAAGAGAAATTGAAGTCTCTGCACCATCCAAACACAAAACTGGATAAAAAGTAAAGTCTCCATGAAAACTGATTCACATCTTCCAGAAAGAATTGGTATCAGATGGTATTTCCAAAGAAACTTTTAACTAAAAAGCTCAATGAGCCTAAATTCATTGTAGAAGACGAGGAAATGAAGTTCACATTGATATTGTTCAGTGGCTGGAAGCCTTTTTTATGCCTCAATTAGTAGCTACTATTTTTCTTAAGCAATGGTCCTATAATCCAAAAGGCAGTTTTATCAAAGGACAGGAGTAGGGCTGTTCATTTTTTCATTCCATGGTCTATTTTAATTCTTTGATTTAAATAGTATGGTATAAAATATGAATTTTACTGACAGGATTAAAATAAAATACTGATTTTATATTAATATACATAAAAATACTTTGCACTTTTATAGCACTTATTTGAGAATTGGCTAACTTTGCAAACTTTATTTCTTACTACTTCTTGCTGAGATAACAACTGTGTGCTACAGCAGAGAAAAGCCAAGAAAGAAAGATAACATGACTTGCCCAAAGTCAGCTGAATGAATCAATATCACAAAAAGAATCCAGTCTAACTTCCATATCTAACTGTATTTGTTTTGACAAGTACCTCAAAAGTACATTTTGATTTCTGGACCAAAGAAAATAATTAAAACATGGAGTAATTTCTTTTTCCAGGTGATATAGTTGAACAACTCTTGGATCTTCAGAAAACTGGTGTGTTTCATGTTGCCAATCACATTACTTTCGAAGTTATTTACATACCTCTCAGCCTCTAAGATAAAAACATATATACCTAAAGCATGGTCTGCAACACCTGAACCAAACAAGATGAGTGAAAGAACCAAATTCTTTAATTACTGTTACTTGAAAACATTAAAACATCCGTCACTATCTACTTATATTCATGTTTGAAGCCAAATCCTGTACTCAAGAAATGATGCCTTCATGACCACTCCCCCATAAACATTTTGGGGCAGAATTCTGCCCTACTTTCCTGAGTTGCAGCCAGACCTCATCAATGTGACCCAAGATCAACTCCAACTACCTGATTCCTGTTTGATCTGAATGGTGGGCTTGATGCCAGCTGGCAGCTGAGATTGCTGTGGCTGCTGCTGGGCTACAGAACACGGCACCAGCTGCTGCTGCTGTGGTTGCTGCTGCTGCTGTTGGGCCTGTTGGACTTGGTGCAGCTGCTGTTTGGGAGATTGCTGATGCTGTTTGGGAAACTGTGCTAAGATCTGAGTTGGATTCCCAACCAAACCTTTTGGGGAAGGTAGTCTGGTAGAGGCAACTTTAACTGCTGATGTAGATACACCTGTGAAAGAGTAAAGGGTTTAAGATTCACCAGTGCAATGAGAAAGAAAAATACCATAATTTCTAAAATAATCTTACATTTCAATTATCTTTACTACTGAAAAATACATTGATATACGTGAGGAAATAAAGCTCCCACGTAGCAGAAGTGCTCTGTTAGGAAGCAATGCAGCTTTATAGAGATTTTCAATGTGGCAGCAGAACGGCAGCTAATGGAAAGACCACAAACCCAGTTTACTTCTGCACCTTTTGTAATACAAATAATTCAATAAGATTTTCAAAGTCTCATCTTTAAGCTTCAAGACAGTAAAATACCTATTGTGAAAGTATTTAAAATATAGATATATTTGTATTTATAAATGTTTATAACAACCTAGTTTAGTGGAAGGTGTTTTGGCCCCTGGCAGGGGGGCTGGAACTAGATCTTTAAGGTCCCTTTCAACCCAAAATGTTCTGTGATTCAATGATTCTAAAATCACAATTGAAAGAAGTTGGCGTTAGGACAATGTCAAATATCAAACCCATCAACACTGGAAGGGAGTCTCTCCTAGTAAAAGAGTTCTTTGGCATTTAAAAAAAATCAAGTAATTGTATGTAAGTTATAAAACTGTGGGCCACCTGGTTTGTGCTGTTAGGTTAGGTGATCTTATAAGCAAAAGCGATTAAAAGAAGTTTGCAGTAAGATGGAAAGACAAAGTTCCCAAATAAATTTTATTACTTGTTTCTGTCATTCCCCTACATAGCTGTCACAACATTTACAGCAAAATCTGATTTTGTATATAATTCTAAACCACACATCCATAAACAACAAAATAGACAAAGTCCATATCTTATGAAGTAATTTTTTAACTAAATCCCAGTTGCAGTGGAAAACAGAAACGAATGGCAGTGATAATGACAGAAATCATAGTAAAGGAACAATTCTGGCAATCTAAATAAGCAATCCTTTTCTCACTGCATCATTTAAGAGGACTACACCACTTCCTTGGGCAGCTCTTTTCATTCATGATTTTAACTTTACCAGTAATATTACCAGTTCATGTCACAAAACTTTTCATCAGCATCTTCTGCATTGACACTGACAGTCTTGGGAAAAAAAAAATGTTGGAGAGATACTCCACCTAAAGTACTTTAGAATTAAAGCCTCCTCCACGATCAAACCCAACTAAGACTCAACAGTTCAAACAATATGAAAGCCTGCTGTGAGCCCTTCTGCTCCACAGATTAATATCTGATTATATTAATACAAGCAATAGGAAAGGAAAACACTTCCTCAGCCTTGATATGGTTACCCAATGTTTTGTGGAATGGAACAACAATGGAAAATACAGACCAGGAAAAATTGTGATGTGACACTTGTAATTGTTAAGCAGTTCTTCTTTCAAGTGCTGCTCGCTAAGGCTCATTCATTCATTCATTCATTCATTCATTCATTCATTCATTCACAGCTTCCCTTCTAAATGCTAGCTGGTGGCTGTGAAGCTGAAATAGTCAAGCTAGCATACACAGTTGGAATTTGAAATCAGAAACTAAGAATTTTAATCAGGCCCACTCAGGTCTTAATTATAAATTATAAAAGACTTCAAAACTGGCATGGTGATAAAATAAACCAATAAAAAGGTGTAAACACTTCTCTACCTTTCAGAATTGTCTTCTGGGCATGTTAATAAGTTGTGTTTACTTGATGTTAACTTTGCATGCTTTTGTAAATTGGGCTTTTAAAGATGCAATCGCTTTCAAATATTGAAAATATATGTTTTTCTATGCACCAGACAAAGTTCTTGAAGCCAGTCATTTTGAGGTTATATTGTTTTAGAGCTAGGTCACACCACTGCACAACATCCTCTTTAAAAAGAGGACTTGCACATTAACTGTTGAAGTATAGAGGAAAACAGTTCAACAAGAACTTTTGTGGAGTCTCTTGGATTAGTTTCATCAGCAGATTTCTTTCACATGTCCTGTGCTTTACTCATATGTAAACAAAAAGTGCATCTCCCCAATGCTATTCTCAATGCAAAGTCCAATTCCTCAATGAAAGAGCCTTTAGAAGAGAATTGCCATACCTTGTGCTACTGTTGACATAACCACGGATGGTGTGGATGACACTACAGCAGTCACAGCAATAGTATTTGCAGCGCAGGAGGGAGTGGAGCAGCTGCTGCTGCTGCCCACAGAGGACTGGGAAGCAGTGATAACCACGGGCTGCTTTTGAGTAGTTGAGGCAATGACTGATGTTGGAACAAGTTTTGTAACTGCTGCATAGTTGTGAGACTTGGAAAGGATGTTGGGTACAAAAGTTGAACTTGGAGAGGTGGTTACTATTATGACCTACAAAAAGAAAAAAAAAAACAAGAAGAAATTCACTTGTTCCTTGTATCTATATTTCAGTAACACGTCTGTCTATTTAGTTTCAGGGATACATGTTTATTAAGAGCTTTTAAGACTGTCAATCACATTTGCTCACAAGAAAAAGTTTCAACTATTTTGAAAAAGTGGTGATAAACATTTCCTTAAAATTAGGATTTTTAAGGAAAATAATTACTATCAAATTAAAGTAGAATTATCTCATGTCTGAAGGCCAACAGACAGGAATGAACTTGACTTCATTAAACTGGGCCAGGAAGCTTGAAACCCATCTTAAGAGAAACTGAACGGATTTCCAGCAAGTTTTAAGTGTCACTCTTCCAAACCTTGCAAAAATATTAAGAAACAGCAATGAGAGAAAATAGATGATTTTTTTTTCTTTAACAATTAACAAGCACTTGCTGAGTCAGTAATATGAAATGCTTTTGATCTACAAGGCTGTAAATAATATTTCATCAGTGAAAGAAAAATGCTGTAGGTTTGAAGCAATTTCTGCTTTATTTAGGGCTCTCAATAGCAAGAAATTCTTTCTGATTTGTCTAAAGAGAATAAACACCACCCCAGTGCAAGTTACAACCACAACTCCATGAATCTGATCTGACACAGAAAACCACAGAATTCATGACAGCATTGGAAGAAGTCTGTCCTTGTGCAACTCACCTAGGAAACTAAACATTTAGTAAGTATTGAATATGGGGACTGTTAACATAAAAAAATTCTTTTTATTCAACTTATATGTCCCTTCTTGTACTTATATAGTTAAAATAGAAAAAGAAGCACAAAAATACAACATTTTCAGTTTATCATGCAAGAATATTGAGAAATTACTTTAATATTGCTGTTGGCCCAACAAAAATTTTGTTCATTAAAACCTCAAAAACTTAAATTTATTAATGATTCAATGTAACAAAAACCAATAGAAAAAGAAGGCACAAAAGGGGCAAAGAAAACCCATTTCAGCACACATAGAAAGTCTTACGTTGCTAGCTAAGCACTACTGAAACCTCGCCTGAGAAAGAAATAATATGATAATGGCACCAGAAATAGACTTAAACAAGAAATCAAGGATCAAGAGATTACAAGTTTATAATCTGCTTAAAGAAAAATAAGAAAAAAATAAATAAAAGGAAAATAGCCACATGGATGTAATAAAAGCAGCAAATTTCACCAATATGGCTTGTTCAGCCTCTCCTTTTGCCCCAGCTCTTAGTTTGATGGTCTCTGCTGCTCAGATAAATCTTCAATATCTTGATCTGAGAAAAATCAAAACCTTACTACCCTGCAAGCTATAGCAGGTTGAGCACTACTAACCAGTGTCTGAAGGACAAGGTTTCCACACTCTGCTGCTTTTCTACTTAATTGCACTCTCCAGTGAGAACATTTTCTCTGCCTCAGTCTTATTTTTGCATTCTGTCTAATTTTCATTTAATCAAAACACCTTTCTCAAATTGCTCTTAGGCTACAAACATGCAGGTGAGCTGAACATGACACAGCTTGTTCTAGTGCAAGAATTGGAAGTGAAAGGATTCTATGATATGCCTCTGGAGTTTTATCCTGTTTCTTAAACTGTCAGTTTACATTAGGAACACTTCCAACTGTCTGAAGTTTAGGGTCAGCTCCATTCCACCCAGCGTAACTAGTTTAGGAACACACTCAAAGGACAACTTGCAGCTTAAAAAGGCAGATTATAGGTTAGAGTGAATATGAACTATACTACAACAGGGCAAGTTCAGCATCAAAACTAATATAGAGATACGTAGAATGAAACTGGGCATAATCACAACTCCTGTAGACAACTCCATTTCCTTAAGTCCATGATTATCACTTAAAAATACTTTATTTAATCCAGGAAGGGATAAAGCCTGTAAAGCATTATAGTTCAACAGTGACTGCTATACTGAGACTAAGCAGGTTTGTGTCTGTCTATTCTATCTCATCTTTCAAAATTAACAGAGCAGAGCAAAGTTTAGTACCTTCTGTGTTGTGGTGTTTGTTGTCTGTGTTGAGGGCTTAGTGAAGGATATTTTCACATGCATGAAGTATATCCAGGAAACATAAAATTCAGGTAAAAATTTAAGTATTAAAGTTCAAATCACAACCATGGTATTTCTGAAATACTATTCTGTCATATATGTTGAAATGATCCAAATAATCTTCATCATGGGTACTAAAACTGCATTCCATGTTTTACAGCAGAGAAACTGCCTGACTTTAAACATACACACACACACACACAAATCAAGGTGGTAATTTTGTTGTTGATGTTTCTAGTTGTTACAGTAAAATTTAATTCCCAGCATGTACTGAATTAGTCCTGTCAGCTCTATTTTGAGAGATGTCAACACTTAGTTCCTGAAAAAATAAGTTTATTGTAACTGCCAGAACCTTCACTACCTAGATTCCTTCCACGTCCTACACAGGTGACTTTATTACAAGAGAATCCAGAAACTGGAGCTGTGACATTATTAGTTGTTATGACAAATCTTCCTCCAGCCTACTAAAATGACAAAACAATTCAAAGAGGTGGCATGCAGAAACAAAGAATTTCATTCATATCTAACAACTTACACTCAAATTGGAAATGTCCTGTTGGACATGAATGAACGAGATTAACTTTTAATTTAAAACTACTAAAGAGGATTTTTCCCACCAAAATCATCCAGTTATATATTTTGGCATATCTAAATTCATCAAAAGAGGGCACTGTGACAAGTTCAGATACAAACGCTACTCTGGCTGCCTAACAAAACAAGCACTGATTTTCCTGTCATTGCAGATTAGTAAGACAGTCAAATAATAGAATGCAAAGTGAACTCTAAAATTTCCATGTCAGAACAAGTGGAGAGGCATTTATGTAGGAAAGGTCCTATCAACAGTCCACTCTTCTGGAGACTTAGTACACTCCATCTTTAACTTCCATGATATATAACACCCATACTTAATACAACCCTACAGATATTTAAGGCAAAAAATTATTCCTGCATAAATTATAACCCTAATGTGCAACAGGATGGATAGGTTAAGTCCTGTACTAGCTGTGGACTTGCTGCACTGAATTTAATTTGATGGTTTATGCTCATACATGGATTTCTGTAATACACTCGTGTATTCAGAGATGCAATTTGATTAAGGACACTGTCAAAAAACAGTGAATCAAATGAAAAGCATCTTCCCTGGAATGGGAAGAGGTCAGAAAGCCAAGATCTTTATCGCACATCACTTCAGTTAATCTTGATTTTAAGGTTTCCAAAAATCAAGACATGGGAACTCCGCTAATCTGAAAAGAGTCATAAAGCAATTAAGAGGGCTAGTAGGACAAATACCATGCAAAGGTTTGAGCTCAAAGGTTTGAGAGTCAAATTCTCACCATTGGAAAAATATGCTTGTTAGTGGCCAGCCTAGTGTAAGTCTGCTGGAATCGAGGCAAAATTAATTCCACAGAGACCCTAGCTCTCCCTGAAGTCTGCTGTACTAAATAACTGTACCAAGAATGAACTTGGGTCTGAACCATTCAATTTTTTTTAAATCTTAAAAATAGAAAAATAGACACAACCGAAATGCCTCCTAAAGAATGGTAATATAGTCATGCCATAGATTAGGCACTTAAAAATCCAGTACAAAATTTAAACAAGGAAAACCTTTTCTGCACTTTTCATTGTGGTGAAAGCTAGGCACACTCAGCTGAAATAATGCAACTGATTTTGACCATAGTAACACTGTTAATGTAGAATGAGAAATGGCACACTAGTACTGAAAGGAAAATATAGCCCCTGGACTTTGACCAGCTTCAAGAGTAAGTGTTATAGATCCCAAAAAACTAGTCTCTAGATAAAAGGCTTGACCTCTCCTGGAATTCTACTACTGCAAAGAGTAATTATAAATAAGGAAAATAGAAATAAGAAAGATTACCTTTGACCAACAGTTGTTACCATCTGAAGGCTGTTCAGTGGCCTATGTGATCCAGTTCTCAGTGGACTAGTGTCCATATCACAAAACCCAACACCACAAATGGTACTAACTGGTAACCTTGTTGGCAGTCTCACCAGACAGGCCAAGAATTGAATGAGCATGGAGACTGAATCCCCTCTCATCCCTAGAAGTGGTCCCTTCAGGTCAGGGTTGAGGCACATTGGTGGGGCAGTCTGGGGGAAGCTTGCACTCCCGCTGCCTGTGCTGTACCTGTTCTGTGGATAAAAAGAGGGCTTCAGTCTCCACGGCTGTCAATCCAGGTCCTTTCACACACAGGTGAACTAAATTCATATAAGAGTTTGGTTTTCCCTTTGTTCGTTTTAAAGAGGGATTACCTTATCCCAAGCGCAATCCTTAAAAAACAGCTAGTCAGATCATAGAAAGGAAGAGTCAAACATCACATCTTATTCATTGATAAAACCAGAATAAAGTAACATTTAGCAGCTTCCCCCACATACCTTCTGTGTTGTGGTGTTTGTTGTCTGTGTTGAGGGCTTAGTGAAGGTTATTTTCACAGGCGACATGTGTGGTGGTAAGGAGTTGGCAATGCTCTGCATTATATTACTCATTTTGGGGCTCCCACTTACAGGCACTGTGATAGTTTTAGTGACAGGAGTCACTGCCTTCGGGACTTCTTTCAGGAGAACAGGGGAAGAGCTAGAAGAATTTGTTCGCCGTCTTTTGCGGGGCTTTTCATCATCATCTGAGCAGCTGACACCTGGAAAAGAAATACTTTCTCTAAATTATGTTTCCCCTGTCTGCAGATCTCAGTGCTTTCTGAAACACTACACCCTTTTTGAGTCTTACACCCTCTTTCAAGTAAGACAGAAAGAAATAAAGGATAAATTACATCTATTGGTCACAACCAAGCTGTATCACACCTCAGACACTCTTAGTCCTTCATATGGGCCACACTGAGTGCCATGAATCAGGGACAAATCACCAAAAACCTGGGTTTACTGGGTTTACAAATACTGGGTTACTACATTTAGTTTGAGAGATTAAAAGAACTTAAGAGCCAGTACAGAAATTTCATTCTGTCTACAGAAGTTTGACTAGTGAAGCTACACACACAAGGGGATTGGGATCATGCCACACACATTTTAGTTTAAACTTTTACACTACTTCGGGGTTTTTTTGGTGGTGGTTTTGTTTACAGCAACTGGACTATCAAAATTTATGTCCCTATAGTTTCCTTAGACTTCAGCCTTTGCACCTACTTTCATGTCATGTTTACCCCTACAGTACCCTTCTGCCTTTCACCTTAATACAGCATCTTGAGATATAGTTCTTTTTTTTATTATATAGTTTAATTGTGAAGGTCAATCCTCGCTTCATCAGCTTTTGCCTTCTTTGGTGCATTTTGTGCAACAGATACAAAATGGCACCTAACACACCTAATAATAAAAATCAAAAGAAGTCCAGGCTTAAAAGAGTTCTTCCTCACAGTCATATACTGCACACATACAAAAAAAATCTGCTGCAATATTCAGCTCAGGAAAGGATAACAGCACGATTAATGGATCTTAAATCCAAATGAAACTAGCCAAAGTAGGCAACAGATTCATAAATTATGGAAAGGCACAGGTTAATAACTTTGCAAACCTCTCACAGCTACTCAGTAGCATTGAAGGCAGGAAGGCTCTACAGAAGGACCTGAACAAGCTGGATTCATGGGCTGAGGTTCAACAAGGCCAAGTGCCAGGTCCTGCCCTTGGATCACAACTATCTCATGCAGAGCTACAGGCTGGGGGCAGAGTGGCTTAAGGGTGGCCAGGCAGGAAGGGACATGGGGATGCTGGCCAACAGCCATCTGGATATGAGCCAGGTGTGCCCAGGTAGGCAAGGACAATGGCACCTGGCCTGTATCAGCACTGGTGTGGCAGCAGGACCAGGGCAGTGACCATTCCCTGTACCGGGAACTGCTGAAGTACCTCCAGTCCTGGGGTCACTTCTGGGCACCTCCTGACAAGAGAGACACTGAGGTGCTGGAGCGCTTCCAGAGAAGGGAACAGAGCTGGGGAAGGGTCTGGAGCAGCAGGAGCAGCTGAGGAAACTGGGGGAGCTCAGACTGGAGAAAGGGAGGTTATGGGGGGACATTCTTGCTCTCAACAACTCCCTGACAGGAGGGTGTAGCCAGATGGGGGTTGGGCTCTTCTCCCAGGTAACAAGTGACAGGACAAGAGGAAATAGCGCCAAATTGTGCCAGGGGATGTCCAGATTAGGTATTAGGAAAAAAAAACTTTACTGGAAGAGTAGTCAGGCATTGGAATAAGTTGCCTGGGCAGACAACAGTCTGGAAGTGCTCAGGAGGTATCTAAATGAGACACTTGGGGATGTAGTTTAGGGGTGATTATGATGGTGCTGGGTTGATGGTTGGACTAGATGATCTTGAAGTCTCTTCCAACCTTGACAAATTTGCAATCCTGTTATTTATGTTTACCATGATAACCTGTGTCAAACCATTTAAAAAGAAAAACAATCAGGAAGAAGCTGAACAGATACAATCCTGTCTATACAAAAGATGATTGAAAATCTTGTTTCATGTGCCTGGAGCTTAAAGACAAAGAACACCACCACAGCAAAAAGCAGTCCTGCTGGTAATCAAAGCAAACTTGGTTGGTAGACAATCTCTAATTAGGGCCAAGATCTAATTATGGCCAATCTCTAATTAAAGTTAATATTCTGGCATTCAAAAAGTGAAGATGCAAGAACTAACAGGGACAAGAAACTGCCCAGTACCACAACAGGCAATTTCGGAAAAAATGGTATTCTCTCTTAGCCCGAGTAGCAGCTCATTTGCAGGTGTGCGTCCAAAGGCTGACAACTGTATCTACAGAGACAGGAAACTGAACTAGGGAAGAGAAGCAAACTTCAAAAACGTAGCTTTAGTTGGCTGTAGCAGTACAAGTGAAGAGTGGATCTATAAAACCAGATTTCAAATGAATATATTTTATCCTATTTTCAATCAATCAAAATATTCTGATCAATAATTTACTCTATGCCCCTGAATAAGCCTAGTGGTGACCTCCCTCTATAAAGCAGAGGTTTGATTACATAACTTTATGTTTTATTATGGACAGGCTTCTAAGTATTACTGTGAGTGCACTATAAAAACTTGTAACTCTGAGTGCACTAATCATATTGAATGTGTGCAGTCATTTAAACATCTCAGAATCCATTTAAATCCAAAATCCACATGCAGCTAGCATGTTAGGACACAGCTGTTATTTTGGTGGGGCACCAAGAAGTAGAGAGAACTTTGTTTGTGGTCCTCATCCACAAAAAAATCCATCAACCAATCCATCAAGACAGAAGAACGTAACATTAAACTAGCAGAGCATTATTTTATGTTAAGGATAGCTCATTTCACCTCCTGTTTTCAGTGCTGCGGTTTTGCAAGAATATTATTCTTATAATTTCATGTTTGAAATTGCTGTACAAAGTTTTCTACAGACATTTAGTTAAAAGGCAATACAGCTTTGATTGTAACTCACACTTGATAAGTAAGGAAGCAGAGCCGTGGAAAGGTTAATGGCTCAATCAGACTGTGACTTGGAAGAGGTTACACCACAGAACAGTGGCAAAATCCTGACTGTAACTCAGATCTCCCAAATCTGCTCCTAAGCAGGTTTGTTAAAATCAATGTGACTGATACAACATACTCTGAAAGACACACAATTCCTTAAAAAAAGTCAATAAAAACAATAACAACAAAATGAAGCATAAGAAGTAGGGAAAAAAAAATTAAATCTAGGGACAGACAATGAAAATTATCATCCCTGTATCATGTGTCTAGACTTATTTGCTAGTCATTACCATGCAGTAATTCAATAAAGTCTACATTAAAAATTTAAGATGTTAAGAATGTTTTCCCCTGAATCTTCAAACTAAACCCAAGTGATTAGTGCATAGATCAGAAGAATGAAAAACCTCAATGTAATGGGTTTCATGCGTTGACAGAGCCATTAACAATGGTTTTTTGCAAGTAACATTATATTTATGTACTAAGTGGCATTTCTGATTAGCTAGAAGCTTATACAGATGTATATATATAGCATAAAGATAATTTTAATAATTAAATAATTAAATGAATTTTGAAATATTAAAGGTATACAGAGCAAGCATAAAAATAGCATTTATCCACCATTAATCTTTACTTGCTGTTTTGATACAATCAAATAAGCACTGAAGGAAACATTTTAATAGTAAAATAAAGCTACTCATGATGAGGGCATATATATGAGAACATGATCTGCTTTTAGAACTAGCTGACTTACTAGCCAAACAAAGATGGGGACACATACACCTTCTCAAGAAAAAAAGACTGTTTCTAGATTCTATGTCCTGGATTTCCAGATTTTATTACATGAAGATGGGTCTCTGGTAGGAATATGAAGTTTTCGCAGCTGCCAAGGAACACAAGCTTCACGAAGACTGACTTCCAGGTAAATCACAAAATGGCCAGACATAGCATGTAAACATAAACACCTGCCAAACTGTATCCAAAAATAAAAAAATTCTATGTCAACTGTGAAAGTGGAAAAGAGAGACCTTTTCTAATTCTATACATTAGTTCTCAACAAGATGGATCAGCAGTTCACTGATATACAGAAATGTCTATATTTAATTTTCAAAATATTTTTCACTTGTTGTCCTTGTAGTTTTAGCATTCCTTGCAGCATTTTGAAGTGAGTGGATTCATCCTGAACACTATTTCTCTGAAAAATGGAAGCAATAAATTCATTCTCTAGACTAAACGAAGGCACAAAGGGCTTAAATGACCTGCCCAATGCTGAAGTGTTTAGTTCACTCTATGCTTCAGCCACATTCTCCCTTTCTTTCCCTTTTGTTAATCAGTTGCTAGTATCACTTACTTTTGACGTAAACAGTACTTCCACTTGGCAAGACGACTACATTGGAGGCTGGACTGGCAGGTCTGGGGGACTTCACTGTTGCTACACTGCCACTTGGAACAGGGGTAGATGTTGGGGTTGAAGTGGTACTTGTGTAGGAATAGCAAACCACCACTGAAGAGGAGAAAAGACACCTTCCATATAACTGAAGTGCAGAATCCCATTAGTCTACCACTATTTTTACTACTGAAATGGAAGCCAAAGACTTACTGGGTCATTATCTGTGTTTTTGCCTCTGCATTCCTGTTACTGTGGAATACACCCTAGTTTGAGCTAAGCATGGCCATGAGATTAATGGTCTTCAAAGACAACACAAAAATCTGAACTCCCGTCCTCCCATCCCCAAAAATCTGTGCTGCCAATGAGAATTTTTTTGTATTAATCTTTGTTTTACTTTATAATGTGTTATTTTTAATTTTAGCATTAATTCAATATGTTGATCTTTTTGCTTTTCTGTAAGTGATCACATCTAGACTAGTAACTAATAGAAAAGTGTTATTGCCTCAACAGTACATCAGTTGAAAAAACCAAAATATTCCTTCAGTAGTGAAGAACTAATTGTGCTGATCAGCTTTTTTAAACCACTGCTTTTAAGTAATAACACAATGATACAGTACCTCTCACAAACCCAGGATAAAACAGCTTGTTTCAAGAAGTGTTACACGTTCTCCAGTTGTATGAAGCCTAATTCAAGCCTGCTGACCCAAGCTAGTTGGAATGTGTACTACCATTATTTAAAAAGCATAGGGAAAGCAGAAAGCAACCTTTATACTTGTTCCCATAGTACATTAATCTGAAGGAAAAAACCCAAAGCTGTATTTTCTTGATTTTCACCAAAACCTACTTGCATTCTTAAAATAAAACATTCTGAAGCAGGTTTCATCACTTACAGAACTTTACAAAATCTAGCCATTAGTTCAAGTTTTTAAAGTTTACAGAGCTGAAGAAGTTAATCAGTGAACGTCATTTCCTGAGAAACTGGGTTCTTTTTATATTTCAGTTACTAGAGTGTCAGTAACACAAAGCAGTCAGATTAATGCTGCAGATACCACAAAGGCAAAAGGGGTATTTTATATTTCTGTGAATAATGTTTGGTAAGAAAGATTTGGGTTTTTTTTATAGGTTCATAGAATGGTTTGACGGAACCCACAGAATGGGTTGGAAGGAACTTTAAAGCTCACCTAGTTCCAACCCCCTGCCATCAGCAGGGACACCTTCCACTAGACTGGGTTGCTCCAAGCCCCGTCCAACCTGGCCTCAAAGAAATATCTTTAATATTTAACACTTAAAATCTAAGACACCAGTTTCTATTGTGATGTTGTTTTCATATTCCCATAGATTGCAGCAGAATCCCATCTTTCTCTCACCTTCTTTGTTTCCAGTTTCTGCAGGAACTGGAAGAGATGCATTGTGCTGAATGGCTGCATTGGCAACAGCGTTCGCCGTAACAGTAAAAGCTGTTTGTGGAACAAGCCGTGGCATCAGTGGCACCAGTCGACGACCTTCTATGGACCACTCGGAAGAGCTGTTTGGTCCAGACATACTAAACAGAAATGCATGTTCTGTAAGTATTTTGATGAGTTTCCAAATACTCAGTATCCTATTTGAGTACATTTTTTTCCAATAGTGCAAGTCTAAAAGGCAGTTTAAGACATACTAGAGCACTAAAACTCAACTTTATTTCATGAAAGCCCTTGCATTTTTGTCACCTGATATAAAAACCCTCCCATTTTAAATTGAAGAGTTGACTCTTCTTTTGTTGTTTTGTTTTACAGAGCTGTTCAAGGGCCAGAGTCGTGTGAATGCCATACTCAAACCCCTCACATTAGATTAGCTACTATTCAGGTACAGTTGCTGTACTCTCTACTTCTGGATTACGAAACTATCAAGAAACCAAACAGATATCCTAAAAGACTATTGAAATGGATTACGTTACAGGGAAAAACTCTCAGTTTCTAAGGCAAATGTTGTTTTACCTGAACAGAAGAGTTTCTGATGCTTATTAAAGTAGTCCCACACAAGGTGACAGAACATGAGATTATTTAAATGCACCCTAAGCATCTTTCTAAACAGAAAACTGTCTTCTGCTCTAGTTTGCTCTTAACCTTAGTACTTACACCCACACTAGAATGTTTCATAAAAACACTGTTCTTATCTAGATAGAGAAGTATTTTTGACTGTTTTACAGGAGTCATTTGTCAAATCAGCAAAACCAAAATGGCAAATTATTTTTCAATGCTGTAATGTTTTTAAGCAAATCAACCCATTTAATGTATTAATATATTCTAAAAAATAACTTCTCACACGAAATATTTCAAGCAAGTTGCAGCAAGAGCTACTACAAAGTAGTTTGTAAAATGCAGAGTATCTTCTCTGTTGTTAAATCTTGATATGCTTCAGCATTCCTCATACATATGCATACTGTATAAAGAGAGCTACATAAGCTAAGGTAAAGATACATTTTAAAAGCAAAAAATAAAGGGTACAAAAGCTAGCAAAGTAGGCTTTCCTAATGAGTTAAGAGAATTGTGTAAGTCAAATAAATACTATATTACCAACCATCACTCATAAGGAATCACCACAGGAAAAATAAAGAAAATCAGCACTTCAAAACTGCATCTTGTCTGGATTATA
This sequence comes from Ploceus nigricollis, assembly GCA_013399945.1. Lineage (NCBI taxonomy): Eukaryota > Metazoa > Chordata > Aves > Passeriformes > Ploceidae > Ploceus > Ploceus nigricollis. Next base: position 24,393 of record VXBC01002321.1, on the reverse strand, counting down.
ATATTTCACTGAAGTGCAACACCTCAGGACAAACTATTCATGTTCTGCAAAATTCTAAGACTAGAAGTACTACTTAAAAGGAAAACTTGATTCAGGAAAAGAATCCTGATTTGACAACTACATGCTTTTCATTATTCCCCCCCACCTTTATTTAAATGTAAGGACATTGGTGGGTTTTGTTTGGTGAACAGCATACTTCTAAATCTTTAAACTTGAAAATTAAAAGTCTTTCTACAGCACTAAACCAGTATGCTGATTTTGACTAGAATTGGATCAAACAATTGCTAACTCCAAGTGTCCTGCTATTCATATTATTTCCTTTCTTTCCTCCTCACAATACCAAAGCTACACCAGTCAAACATAAAAAAGTCAACAGTAACACAGAATAGGAAAAAAATACAGTTACTTTACAACGCAGCTCTGTTTAAAGACAGTCCTTAACAGTAAGACTATTAAGTAATTACCAAAAATACATAACCACTTGGTCTACTGCTCCTCCACCTCTCAAAATCATGTGGAGCTTGTGAAAGCAAATACAAGGAGGAACCAGCCCAGCTGATGCCAGCACAGCAGCTGCATTGCCGAGAGTGGTGGACACTGATGTCATCAGCTTGCTGCAGCTTTTTCTACTCTGACCATTTTTCCTTTCTATGCTGATACACTGTTTTCCACTAATCTGCCACCTCTTTCCTTCTCTTTGTCTTTCCTATGTAGTTTTCTCTTTCCTCTTAATACAGCCTTTCCAAACTGATTAAAATAAAACTAAAAGCAAAACAAACAAAAGCAAACATGTTCATCCTACTTAGGAGCATCTCTATTTTCTCCATTCTCTGTTATTCTGGTCTATCTTACAGAATGGTCTCCATGCCAAAAAACTGTTTCTTACATTATACTTGTACAGTGAATGGGATAGCCTTGGATCCAAAATGTAACGGTACTAAATAACTGTTTCTAGGTCCCTATATATCTAATACAGTAATCCCTTCATCCATAGAGTGTTTTAACTACTGGTTCTTTAAACCACCATCAATCCTCAAAATTCTACCATTCAGTTAAGGCATAACGGATTTCCCAAAAGGTACTTTTGGAAATCAGTGACAAAATTACTTGGAACTTACTTGTGTGCAATTGTTGTTAGTCGTTCATCATTTACTGCTCTCCGAACTTCAGCACGATGTCGCTCTGTTGAAATACTATTAAAAAAACAATAAAGCAATATATTTTAATCAGAGGAAGACACAAGCGTTCATCTAAAAATTCCAGCTAAAATTAAACTTATGAATAATTTATCTAAGAGAAGAAAGGGAACAGGACTTTACATTTAAGAGACTGTCATTTAACCCTTGCTGTCACAGAAAGAATGAATCGTATTATAGCTTAAAAACATTACTGAAGAATGAAAAGAACATTACTGTTCACATGGTATCCTTGAAAAACAGCTAGAATCCAACCTCTTAATGAGATCAATACATGTAAAGGCTATGGCAGAAAAGTTCACACAGGACACACAGCATTCTTTCTTGAGGTACCTTGGGTTCAAAGACCTTGGAGTTCTACCTTGACAAAACCACAAGCCAGTGTACATTCATGACCTGGCTGTAACCCTTTTAACACTCAGTATCCGAAAAAGTACCAACAAAACAGTAAGGCTTCTACCACTGAAGGATGGTTGTTTTCCTTATTAAAAACTCCAAGGAGAACAGGAATGAAACCTCGGCAACATGGAGAATTACTTTTCCAAATTCAGATTTATGCTGTGATTCCGGTGAAAGAAAAAGCATGTAACACCTTAAAAGAAAACAGGTCACAGTTCTTAGTTTGAAAAGATCTGGGTTACCTAAGCACTTTAGAGAGTTCTCCAAGAAGATCCTTCTTCTCTTTTGTAAGGTCTCCCTGTGCACGTAAGGCACTGATGACGCCTGCATAGGCCTCCAGTTCTGAAGAATTAGAGCAAATAATATTTCTATTTAATGCTCACAGCAAAGGGGGGAAAAAAAAGTTGTTTTCCATATTACTGATGGTATTCTAATAATTTTCAAAATCATTAAGAGTAACATGTCTTTCAATTATTTAGTGTTATTTCAAAAGAGATTGATGATTTGGAACTCTCTCAGTCAATTACCCTGCAGCATAAAACATTTCAATGAAGCAACTGCCTCATCACAGAGGATTATCTAGTTTACCAATCCAAATGAATGTGTCAAGCTCTCTCTGACCTGACAACTCCGGCAAAAAGCTTGAAGAAACTGTTTGGAGAGTAGCTCAGAATTCTCCTCACACATATCATTATTATGAGTTCTATGGAAAAGCTTGGCTTGGAAAAGAAATACTATCAAAAGAGCAACTGGTTTTCTTGGAATGCCTTTCCCTAATCAACATGGAGAACATCAGCTCTAGTTTGTTAAATATGATCATCATAATCTTTTATGCCTATTTACTTGATATAGTACAACTGCTTGAATCTGAAAGAAAAGCAACACAATGAATTAAACCTGCTCAACACAACATAAACAATCCACCTATTCTTAAACACAGAACTACTGCAAAGACTAACTCACAAAAATACAACTCTGATTTACCAGAAATGTGTAATTCCAGGTGACTGAGATGTCATGCCATCAGCACTTAAAAAAATTTGAAACGTAAAAGGCTACTGATATTTTTGAATGTTGTCCTACCAGACAGGATGAAGATACGTCTAACGCAAATAATGAAGCCTGCTAATTTGGCAAATGACTTGCTATTCTCAGCTTCACACTGTTTAGGGAAACCTGAAACAAAAATTCTCTTGATCCTGACATAGGTGCCTCTCATTTGACACCTCCATTTAGTAGCCAACCCAAACAACCCCACAACAGATCCTAGTTACCCAAAACCAAGAATAAAAAATGCAGGCCAAAACCTAACATTGCTGAAGTTCGCTGCAAAAGAAAAGACTGATGCTTTTCTGAAAAGCTTTCCATTTAGGATTCCAAAGAGCTAATTTACAAACTAAATCAAGGAATTGTGCTGAAAAGAAATTCTGCTCTCCTGTCATGATTAAGTAGATAAAATAAAAAGCAGAGTAATTTTGGTTAACTATGCAGCCTACACAGGGATGCTGAGTGACTTACATAAGCATTTACAGCTTCAGTTATAAAACATTCACTAATTAATGCAACGGTTATTACTAATATCAACATTTATTTAGACAATCATGTTACAGTATTTATGATACTAAGTATTTTCCTCTGTTAACAACTTAAAGTAATTCTCAGATGCAACCATATAATTATTTATCAAGGGCACGATTTTTTTTTCCTTTTGCATTATAAATAAAGAGCCTCTACACTATATTTGTAAAAATGCACATTCTGGTCTTTTGGAAGCTAGTAAGGATTACCGAACAGCTGTAACTTCCTCCCCTTTGTGTTTATGCAGCAACACAAAACACATGGAATAGCTAAAATGGGTTTGGCAAGTAAATATCATTATTGCTAGTGTTAGATGCTACAATCCTCACCTCGTTCAGTAATAAACCACAATCAACACCAGGTCCTGCGTACCTCAAGATGCATTTCAGTCTCACCTACATCCCTGCTTCACTCGTTATAGAGTACTCCCACTACTGGTGTACCATTAGCCAAATTAGATGTTGGGCTGTGAGCTGGAAAATCAGGACCCTCTAAAGTAGATGGCTATTGCTGCATGTGACTGTCACACAGCTATTGCTCCCACTGCCTGAGCTCCTTCACCTCCCAGTCCCATGGTGTGCCTCCTCTCAGCTCACAGAGGCAGCGCCTCAGCCTCACCCTGCCGGCAGGGCCCCCTTGTGGGGACATAGCTCATGCCAGCAAATCAAAAATTATTATTTTTGAATTTTTTTTCCTTCCTGTCAGCCTAGGTTATGTCACTGAAGGAGGTGTAGCTGCAGTTCTGTTTGGCTCAGCTGCACTAGCAAGGTTCTGCCAGCACACCACTGTTAGCTCGGCTGAAAGTTTTTTTTCCAGGCTTCCAGCCAGCACAGCTATGTTAATGAAACTTAGTAGCACATACCTGGTCAAAAGCTTTTGGCACTCTGCACTTTCTCCTAGTTTCTGTACTTCCTGAGCTTTGCTTAAGACTTAAGGTTGTCACCTTACCATATAGTACAGCTTGTTGCAATGTTGTGTGCAACACCTGCATCACTTTTTCAACAGCACACAAATCCCATATTCCCAAGAAATGAAATAAAAAGGGCAAAGGGAGGGAAAATAAATTCTCAACTCTCAAAAAATAAAGTGGATGGTTCCACCATCTATGAGAACCTTGGCACAGTTAACAAACACAGCACACCATGTCTTAGCAGTCAAACAAAATGAGAAGAAGAAAAGCTGTCGCTTGACAGCCACTAGAAGTTAGAGGGAGCCTCAACTTTCTTCTTGACATCATCTCCTAGATTATGGTCCTCAGAAGAAACTCTGAAAAATATAAAGCTTTTTTCTTTTCCTATCTAGTACCATTTAACCAGCAAAACCCCAAACCCTTAATTACACAAATTCAGTCATAAGAACTCAAAACCAACTATGCCAGATCAGATCAAAGGTCTAACAAAGGATTCTCTCCTCTGCAGTAGCCAAAAGCAGATAAGTGAGGAAAGAGCAAATGTTTTTATTACTTTCCAAAACACAGAAGCATCTTTCCTCATACACTTAGATCTACAAGGACAGAGCACAAAAATATCTTCCACTGTCTATCTCTTGGGCAGGGGCCTCAAATACTGAGCTACATTTGAAACAATGAAGAAGACTCCTGTGGTGATGGCAGTTGAGTGAGGACATCATTTTCCCACTTCCGTGACAACCTGTGTAACCGCAAATCACAAACAGCATTTTTTAATCCTGTTGTGTGTCTTCACAATAATAACTTCAATACTTGATTCATCCTTACAGTGACAGTTAAACCGGGATTCCACTATGTTTTTTGGGGTACAGAAAAGTGTCTAATACAGAATTGGGGAAAAAAAACCCAATCAATACCACAACAAAACAGAAAAAAAACAACCCCAAAGGTTCTCTTTTCACAGAAAATTTTGCTGCATGTTAATAGTGACAGAAAAACCCAGCCCTGCAACACAGCAACTAGGACATCCAAGAGAGATTCGACCAAATCAAAACAATTCTTCTCTACTCATTTTGCTAGGGCTGAGAGTGTTGGCCAAACATAACTTTAAGCCAGCACTGTCAAACTAATAACACATGGAAAACGCAGGAAATTACTTGCAGTTGCCTGTAGACATATTAAAATATCTCATGCAAGCAGCATGAAAGCAAATCTTAAAAGGGCAAAATACAGACCCACAAATTGTATCTTACTGTACCCAGTTTGCGAAGGATCCTCTTGCACTCATCCCTACTGAGGTCCAGAAGAGTAGGCCACACCACAGGCATCCTTCTCTTGTGTCTGTGCTCCCACAGAGCTCAGCCTCGCTGGAAAAGGAATATAAACGCTCAAGCCCATAATTTATTGATTTCCCAAGTCAATTAATGTAAACTCCTCAGCCTGCTCACAACTCTTCCGACATATTCGCTCGCATCCCCGCCCCAATCTTTGTAGTGGCATGAAGGAATTCGGCAGTTTCACAAGGGCACGGACTTCTATACTCTCTAGCTCAAATGCATCACCCAAGTCTTTTTACAGAGTGTCCTATCTTCTTCTGAAGTCTGTTTTTTTCAGTCTGAAACGCTCTCCGAAATGATGTTTAAGTCTCCTCCCTCTCTTTATGCAGAGTACCTGTTAAAGAATTCTTCCAGCAAACCGCACGCTCCCCTTCCCCCCGGAGAATGCGTTTTGCGCCAGCCTATATTACATGACAGGATGGCAAAAACATCGTGTGTGAAAATTTGCTCTCCACATACCAACACCAGCCCCCTCCCCTAGAAAATAAGCCAAACACGGGAACACCTCGATCCCAACGCGGCGAGATTCCGTGGGTGGCGGGGAGAGAGGGCGCATCTCCCCGATGCGAAGAGGATAATAAAGGAAAAAGAGCAGCCGGAGGCGAGTTGGGCAAGCGGGGCTT